>CAJNDT010000891.1:531989-539489 GCA_905221615.1 Symbiodinium sp. CCMP2592
CTCTGAGTTGCTCGCTAGCAATCATGGCGTGCCCCCACACCCGCGCACGAACCCACCCATCCACCCGCCCACCCGCACGCACCCACGCACCACCACACACCCCCACACCCACACCCCGACACACCACACCCCCACCCCACACCCACGCCCGACCACACCCCCCCCACGCCTGTACCCACACCGCCACCCACACCCACCCACACCAACCCACACACACACACACACACACACCCACACATACATACACACACACACAGTTGCATGCGACTTGTCTTGCTGGCAGGAAATCTTCGTCAAGATGGTGACGCTGAAAAGCCAGCAGAAGGAGTCCGTCGAAACAAAAGCAAAAGGTGTGTGGGCTACAGAGGATAAGATGCGAGACGTGTTGAAGTTCAAGGAGAGCCCTGCATGCAATGTCCACAAAAGGTATACTAGTGTTTTGTTGTATCAGCCCGACCCCGCAACGTGTCACAACCCCTGCAAAACCTTAGGCATACCAAGGCCCGCAGGATGCCTGTGACATCATTTGACCTCGGCAGCCAAGGAAGCGCGTCAAAGCCGTGAAAACCTATTGCGAAGCACGCCCAGGCTACACCCGGCACCACGGCTGTAACACGATAGACTCTAAGGGTGGCTTGCAATTAAAGTAAGGAAGGATCGCTATGAGGACTGTGACCAGTACTGGGTTGAAGATGAAGAGGAAGCCGAATGGAGCAAATCGAAGTCGATGACCCGTGACGAGCAAGGAAACTTCCAGGTTGAGGACACCCTTGAATCCATGAATGACCCCGAGAAGTTTTCCCTGAACCCTGGCCAGCTTGAAGGCACTGGTGAACATGCACACACACACACACACACACAAACACAGGCAGCTGAAACACGTATATGTGTATGTATATATATATATATATATATATACATACATCCATATAGTTCTTCCGTGGCAAGCTGCAGGCCCGGCAGCATCGTCTGGTGAACCTGGACGTGCTCCCACACAGACTTCGCAGGCTCTTTTGCCGATGATGCAGACAGGCCAGCTTCCGAGCTCACTGCTGTTGAAGTACATGGAGGGGATGACCAAGCGCATGAAGAAAATCAGTGCAGCTTGTTGATATCTACACATGTTTTTTAGAGCACCACAACACAAAGCTGAATGACAGTAGTTACATCGCGGAGCTGAGGACATGAAGGACAAGTATGCAGCCATCCCCGAGGAGCATCGCAGCCAAGTTCAGGGCCAGTGTCTGGCTTGCAATTACAAGCAAACCTGTGACAGCATGCTGGTGCAACCCCATTGAATTTATCAGTGCACCACATTGAATCACCCCAGGCTCATCGACAAGCTTCAAGCGACCATCGCGAGCCTCGAGGGGCAGCACTCGAAGTTGGGGGACGTCTTTGCTGCTGGTGCCGTTGAAGGGTACAGCGACGAGCCACTCGTCCTGCTGAGATACATGGATCCCTACCAAACCCTGTGTTTCATGTAGACCCAAACTGCTGCTTCTCCTCGGGGTATCCCAAAATATACAGCCTGGGCCTACTATGCTATCCGTACATCGCAAGACCTCAATACCATTTATATACCCTTTACATTAAAGTAAGACCCTATAGAACCCCAAGCCCGAAACCCGAAACTCCAAAACCCTGGAGCATCCTAAAGCCACTCTGGTAAATCCTATACTATCGTGGTAGTTACGCCAGCTAATATTGCTTTAAGCACCGATCATCACCTGATGCCTGCATGGGACTTTAAAACCAGAGACTTTTGTTCAATGTTTCATCCGCACAATAAGCAAACCCTGCCAGCCGTAAAGGCCATGCAAATCCTACCCCTACCCTTTAACACAATAGCCCGACAGCCCGAAACTCCCAAAAGCCCAAAGCTATCTGTAGCTGATGGTGCCCACACTAGTGGTGGTTAATCCAATCAGGGCTCTAAGCCTACAATAGTATGGGGTCAAGCACGGGGAGCAATGATATGCTTCCTATGCACAGCCACGATAGTCTGTAGAGCATGTGTACCCCAGTCCGTGCAACTTCTGCAGGCATGAGACTGAGCTGCGGAAGATCTACAGGGATTGCCAAAAGACGATCGCCCCTCAGAATTCTCAGAATATGGAAACAATCGCTGAAGCATTTTTCGCGTAACCTCACAAACCGAGACTGCCAAGGGCGCAGGAATCCTTGACGACAGAAGTGCGGAGCAAGAATATCAGCGCCAAGCCACAAGCTCCTGCTGCCGCCAAGACAAAGGCGAGGCCTAAGCCAGGGCCGAAGGCAGCGGCGAAGGTGGCACCTAGCGGAGAGGCCGAGGCGCCAAAAAGGCGTGCCCGGAAGTGATTGTGTCACTCCTTGACAGCTGCTTCACGTGGGCCCGGTTTTGGTTATCTAAGCTTCATAAGCATGTACAAGAGGGCCTGCGGTGGAGCTCAGGATTTTGCTTTGATGCTGTATACGATGCATCTAACTTTCTCACGGCCTTTGCTGGCTGCATCGATGTGTTTTTGAGCACAGGTACACATGCACATAAAGTCGCCAACACGATCACGCATTGGTGCGACCCAGAGGACGCCCGCTTGATTTTTTTCAATCGGCCGCTTGATTTTGGAGGCACACGAAACTTCTATTGAATTTGAGGAAATTTCAATCGTTTGGAACTTTTGTTGGTACGTGTTTCTATTGATTTTGAGTGTTGACTTCTATTGATTTTAATCGTGGTCTTTCTATTGATTTTATGGAAAATTTCTATTGATTTTATGGAAATTTTCTATTGATTTTATGGAAAATTTCTATTGATTTTATGGAGATTTTCTATTGATTTTGAGGTGGATGTTTCTATTGATTTTATGGAGATTTTCTATTGATTTTGAGGTGTATGTTTCTATTGATTTCAGCTTGCTGAAACGACGGCCCGGGCGGCCCCAGTTTGCTAACCAAATAGAGAGAGAGAGAGAGAGAGAGAGAGAGAGAGAGAGAGAGAGAGAGAGAGAGAGAGAGAGAGAGAGAGAGAGAGAGAGAGAGACAGAGAGCGAGAGAGACAGAGAGACAGAGAGACAGAGAGCGAGAGAGAGAGAGAAAGAGAGAGAGAGAGAGAGAGAGAGAGAGAGCAGAGAGAGAGAGAGAGAGAGAGAGAGAGAGAGAGAGAGAGAGAGAGACAGAGAGACAGAGATACAGAAAGACGGAGGAGACAGACAGAAGAGATGGGATGTGGGCCGGACGGCCCCAGGAAGGGAGAAGGCGGGGGAATCATTTTTGGCAGGTTCGTGCATGGCAGCCGTCTTGCAACCAAAGCTTCCAGGGGCCGGACGGCCCTAAGAAGGAAGAATGGGGGGAATCATGCTTCAAATCTCGTGCATGGCAGCCGTCTTCAAGCCAAGCTGCCAGGAACTTTGGGCTAGGTCAAGATGCAGGGCGATGATGAAATTGTCGTCCAGGCCTATGCCAAGCTGCTTCACGCCAAGGTTCCAGGCAAAGTCGCGAGGTCCTTGGTCGTGATGTGGCGGAGAGGTTACCTAGACCAGCTGGAGATTCTTGGCATGAACACATATACATATACATACATACATATATATATACATATACTTATACATATGCCGTATATAGACTATGTATTTAATTTTTTACTTATATAGAGCTAAGGGATGTCGACAAGGAAGTGGGCTTCCTGAACTTTTTGGAGTACCTCATGTACAAGATCGAGAATGATATGGACATCGACCCCGAGCGCTGGCCGGAGGCGACGAAGCACATGAAGATGAAGGAGCACGGGTACATCCGCTTGTTGCTCAACGATGCGTCATTGATCGCTCTCCAAGCAAACCCAGGCCCCTTGAGCGGAATGACGAAGCCTCAACTACTTTCGGAAGCAGTGCGGGTGGGGCTTAAGGTACACCAGTCCTGGAGCGACCAGGAGTTGCGGGCGAGGATCATGGAGCACGTGGACGCTACATTTTTTTGACATTGAGCCGCCCGTGCGCCAGGTCCGAGGATCTGACCAGTGCCAGGCGGCTGGGAGGTGAGCTCCAGGACAAGCCTCAAGTTTCCAAGATTCAAGGGGTCGTTTGTTAGAAGCGGCTTAATTCAAGTGCTAATCCAGGGCAGGCTACTGCCAGGGTATAATTCAAGCAGAGATCGATCAAGCCCTGCTTGACATGCAAAATTGTCTTGGCGAGAAGAGGACCTGAGCTGAAGTTTTTTTTCATAGTACGCTGCATGCTTCAGGCAGGCCTAGCCAGGTCCTGGGCTTCAAGCTCCAGGCAGGGCTGTCGGGTTTAAGTGCTGCAGGCCGCCAGGCAAGTCCTCAGGTTCTTAGAGCCATGGGCAGCCCCGCAGCTGCTGGCCGCGGCGGCGAACGCAACTTCGCCAAGCCGGAGGTGGACCAGGAGCACTTGCTGGACGTGTTCAAGAAACACGTCAAGCTCCTAGGTGTCCAGGCCGCCTTCAACTTCGACCCCTACGGCCACCTAGCCAAGACGAGTGCTGTCCAGGCCAAAGGGCTTTCAAAGGCGACGGTTTTGCTCAAGAAACTCCAGGAGGTGGAGAGCGGCTTGGCTTTCAAGTACAAGGACTTGAAGGAGTGCTTGGCCAAGGTCAGCAAAGACTACCCGGACCTCATCCACCAGGCCCCGCTGAGCAAGCAAACTGCTTGGGCTGGCGACACGGCCGAGATGCTGCTGACCGTCATGGCTCATGCTCGCCGCTTGTGCAACGACACCAGGTTCAAGGAGGCTTGCAGCAAGGCGACCCAGTTCGAGATCAAGGATCTCGAGGAACTCAGGGCGCTGCTTCTTCCAGAAGTGTCGGCCTCACCCGCCAAGCTCCAGCAGGCGGAGACCCACAACACCAAGCGGCCGAGCACAGGGACGCCAAGCCCTGCGACCAAGCCGCCAAAGCTACGGTCGTTAGCCCCTGCGAGCAGTCCGCTTCGAAAGATTCGGACCAGGGATCTGGAGCTTCCAGACACTCCCAAGACCGCCAAGACGAGTTTGAGCCAGGAAGCCGAAGGCAGTCCCGTGCCAGGCAGCAAGGCTCGAATCAGGAAGTCTTGGGAGGGCGAGGTTTTGAAGAATCCAGCTGCAGCCGCTAAGCCTGTGAAAAAGGACAGTGACAAGCCGAAGAAGAAGCCGGCCTCTAATCTTAACATTAGAAAAAAATTTTTGTTGTTCGTAAGCATATATTTCTATCTAGGAAGATGTATTTAAGTGAAGCCCTGAATGTTTAAGCTCCATCATCAGGCCCCCAAGGACAAGGACAAGCCCGAGTTGACGGAGGCTGAAAGGGGCAAGCTGCAGATCATGCACTACCACGACAGTGTCGCATTGAGAGTCGACGGTTCTAGGCAGCTTTTCCAGATCGTGTGCAGGAAGCATGGTCGGGATAAGAACAAGCTTCAGGTTGCCAAGATGAAGAAGAAGCTCGCCGAGGGCGGCTCTTTGGCAGAGGCCTTCAAGGAGAAGGCTAAGTTTTTGGAGTCCTAGTTTCAAGTCTTTTAGTGTTCCAAGCCAGGGCTGGAAGCCCGGTGGCCTCGACTGCATAAGCCAGTATGCATGAGTAAAAAACACATCGACCCTCCAGCTGCATGAGCCTGCAAGTAAAGTTTCAAGGGCTGGACAGCCCTTTTCGGCGGCAAATGCTCCCAAGCGAGATCGATCTTCGGCCGCTGCAGCTCCCAAGCTCAAGAAGCAGCTTTAGGAGTTACTTAGTCAGGCAGCCAAGGAGCTGCCAAGTCAAGCCGGTCCAAGCCATGGCCGGCCAGCAGCCTCGAGGGCGCCCAGGAGGACCCATCCCCGCGATGGGAAAGGGCCCCCAGCGAAACAGTCAGCCAGGCGGCACCGGACACTTGCACGCATGTAACAAAGTTTTGCATTTGTTTTAAGGATTTAACGAAACCGTTGATGTCTATGTTTGAAAGCACTCAGACTCAAGCGCCTGGCGAGAGAACTGGAGGGCGCTTTACAGCCAGTACAAGGACGAGGCCGGCCTTGGAGTAACAAACAAAAGTTTATACATACATTATAATATATATATATATATATATATCAAAAAATATACATAAAAATATGTACATATATATATATATATATATATTTGTTTTTTATATGTTTGTGTCCCTTGTTGCGGTCCCTATCTAAGCCCCCATCCCCTAAAACTATATACTTAATGAAAACCCCTGCGGCCAGGGCGAGCCCTTCGGCCACTGGCAAAACGATGTGGTGCGACACCTTAGCCTCAAGTTCGACACCCAGATGCCCCAGGACCAGTCGATCAGGTTGTTCATTAACCGGGTATTTGAGCAATCAGGAACAATCGAGTCGATCGACGACTGGCTGGAGGTACAGTTGGATGAAATGAGCATAAAAAGGAGCAGCCAGGAGCCCCAGGATCCCCGCTCATCCAGGAGCCAGCAATCCCAGGAGGGCCACATTAATTGGACCTCCAATGGGCAGGATGAGCAGGGTCGACCCTTGTCACCCTGGAGGCGGCCACAGCCACTGCCTGCACCTCCTAAGGGCCTCCAGCTCCAGGGCAAGACGTCGCCACCTCCCACGCAGCCGCCGGCGAAAGCACCTGCCCAGGAGCAGCTTGACTGAATTTACTTGACCTTTTAATCTTCAAAACCTTTAGCTGTCTTCAAGCCGTCAAGGGCTGGAAGCCCTATTGAAGCCGTCAAGGGCTGGAAGCCCTATTGAAGCCGTCAAGGGCTGGAAGCCATATTGAAGCCGTCAAGGGCTGGAAGCCCTATTGAAGCCGTCAAGAGCTGGAAGCCCTATTGAAGCTGTCAGGGGCTGGAAGCCCTATTGAAGCTGTCAGGGTCTGGAAGCCCTTTTAGCTGGAAGCACCCCCAAGTAGCAGTGGAAACACCCAAAATTAGCCCTTAAGTTTGAGTCATGATCTCAGGCCCGCTCCGCCCGCTACCCCGGCGACCTCAGTCCCATCCACCACAGCAGAAGGCGACCTTCCAGGCTTGAATTATCCAAAGTCATGTATAAGCCACATGTAAAACGATTTTTGAAAACCCGTAAGCTTTCTTTGAAATCTCGGCAGCTTGCAGGAGGTCAAGCTGATACGGAGGATCCCGCTGCCCTCGAGTTCTTGGAAGCCGAACTTGCCAAGCTCCAGGAGACCAGGCTCGAGGTGGCCCACGAGATCTACAGGCGCAACCGCGAGGTCGGATCTTTAAAACATAATTATCATCTACTCTTTAAGCAAAGATTTTATTGTAAAAAAAGCTATTATACTGTTTCCTTCTATTCTGAATTCTAGGAATATACGATTTCCAAGGCCCAGCTCCAGGACGAGCAGGAAAACGAAAGGCAGGCCACAGAGACGGAATTCCAAGAATTCCAAGAGTCAATGGAAGAAGTCGAGGCGAACTCTGATGCCGAATGGGAGGAAAAATTGATAAAGGAGGTGGAGGAGAGGAGGGCCAAGAGGTCGAAGACGAGGAGTGACGACCTAAGCAGAACGCTGGTCGTCAAGCGCCAAGACCTCGACAGAGAG
>CAJNDT010000892.1:0-119038 GCA_905221615.1 Symbiodinium sp. CCMP2592
TTTTGTCTCGAGATCGGGGCGAGCAGCTTGCGACTAAGGAATATAGGGTGAATCGGGTACCCCAAACCTTGGCCCTGAATCCAAGCTCGCACTAAGGATGCATCAAATCCCAAATCATTGTGGACCCCCATGGTGATGTGAAAACAGGCCTGCAACCATAATTTTTGTAATCCCGGAACCGCCGGAACCTCGAGCGTAAAAGTGCGTAGAAAAGAATCCGGGCGTAGATTTGCCAGGTTTGGAGGTCCAGGTTGGGTTTGTTTGAGGCGAGACTCAGCGAGTCTTGAAACCCCGAAGGGGTCAGCTGGCCTTCTTCGTTTCGGCCTGTTCTATCATGGTCATTGTTTGCTCTGTCTATAAGCCGGAATTAAGTATATTTATGCATTTATGCATCAGTATTACATTACAGCTCAGGGGTCCTTTATTGAGGTAATTCTATCAAAGTCAGAAAGTACCCCGACACCCTTTTAAAACCCTTAAGGCCCGCCCCCTGTTATGCTCTCTGGTTGGCGCTGAAAGTGCTGAGGCCCTGAGCTATTCCACTCCATGGGTTGCACCTTGCGGAGCACCAGGCTGGATGAGGGGTTTAGGGTTTAGGGTTTAGGGTACTTCCTTGCGTGTACCTGAACCCCGAGAGTATGTAGAAGACTACTTCGCTGAAGGCGTTGGGCCATCATTCTACCCATGTTTTTGATCGTATACCCAACCACATAATAGGTATTGACCCGCTAGCAAAATAAACCCTAAAGTCTAACCCAAAGGCTCCATGCACCCATATAGTAGGTACCTAATTAGGCTTTAGAGGGGTCCCTATATGGGTACTTTAAAGCCTAAGTACCTACTATATAGGCACATCGAGCCTTAGGCTAAACCTAAATTCAAGAAATGGGGGCTGTAGGATGGTCCTGGGGCCCGCGGGGACACATCGTCCTTAAGAGGGTTCAAGCTGCAGGGGTAGGGCTTTATGGCTGGATGAAGATTGAATACTCAGGTTACAGGGTTTAGGATTTAGCATGTTAGGGTTGAGGTTTTATGGCTAATTAACCCGACGACAAACCTGCAACCCCTGAAGCCTAAACCCCTAAACCCTCAACCCTCGACCCCTAAACCCCTAAACCCTAAGCCCCACACCAACCCCTAAACCCCGAGAACCCCAAACCCTAAACCTCTAAACCCTCAACCCCTGAAGCCTAAGCACCTATGTAAACCCTAGGCATGCATTTGAACACCCATTTATCAGGGGCCTCAAAAGGTAGGATGAAGGTATGTGGGGTAACTCCCAAATAAGAGTCCATATATAGGGGCTCCTTAATCCTACCTGCCTTCCTCCCACCTTTTGAGGCCTCCAAATTTACGAGGGCTCCGAAAACCCACTGTGAAGCTCAGGTCTCCGCGGGCTCTGGACCCTGGTAGCCAGAGACACCCAAACCCCGTGCTTCGTATCTTAGGGTTTAGGACATAAAAACAAATAAATAAATACATGTATACAAAATGAAAGAGGGTTTAAGGTCTAGGGTCTTGGGGTTTAGGGCTTAAGATCTTAATTCCCCTATAAGGGTGCAAGTACTCGTTATTGTACGACGTTGAAGCCTCTTTGGGATAAATCAGGACTACTTGGACCCTTGAGGGTGGCGTCCTTCAGGACGATTCCTCAAACTACGCAGGGTTTCTAGCCTGGTGTCATGATAATTCCCCTAGGGATCTAAGGACTCATATATTAAGGCTCTGGGCCCAAAGACCATACTATATAAGGCTTTTGGGCTATGTTGATCCCTAGGGTTCTTTAAGGCGTTTCAACAGGAAGAGCAAGAAGTGCCGCCACGATCGTAGCAAAAACAATGGCACCAGGCGCATCACAACACCCTAGAATCGCCGTCTGATACCATAGCACAAACATATAAAATGAATAAATCTAGCCCTTAATATGACCCCTCCACCCTGCCCATAAACCCTTGTTCATGGATCATATCTTACCACTATCCAGGAGCCTCCGTAGCGACTCTTTGCTTTGCGAACAACACATACATGAGAAACAACACTGAACCTTAAACCCTGTAATCATTGTAATCCCTATGAGCCCTAAACCCTGCACCATTGAAGGCATGTTCCTTGAGTTCCCTGATATTACAGGAAGTATACAGCCTCTATAGTTATCTAACTATGATAGAGGCAGGAGACTTAGTATGCAGCCACTGGAGTCATGTTAAAGCCACTAGATTTACATACAACTTACAAAACATCGAAACCCACTCTCACCCTAAACCCTAGGCCCTACCTGGACCCGAAAGCACCTACTCCTTTAGGGTTCCCCATTATGATTTCAGTATATAAGGCCTTTAAAAGGGTAGGTTACTTGGGGTTAAGGTAAACCCAAGCTCCCTAAGCCCTTAAACCCTAAACCCCAAGCCTTAAACCCTCAACCCAAGCTCACTAAGCCGTTAAACTCCAAACCCTAAACCCCAAGCCCTAAACCCTAAAGCCAAACTCCCTAAGCCCTTGAACTCTAAACCCTAAGCCCGATCCTTACTTGAAGGGTCGTGGGACTTAGTAAGTAGGTTATAATTGGGGTTATAAGTCCCCTAAGTGGGGTTATCCTACTTAAAACCTACTTATAACCTTACTTACTAAGTCCCATGAGCCTTTAAGTAAGCCCGATCCTTAGCGACCCAGGGCTTGGGAGCTCACCTTTGGCCGCTGCAGCAAAGCACCGCGCGCTGCAACCGCAGCAGGCGGCGTTGATGTCAGGGGTTTAGGGCTCCTTTAAAGGGATCTCTACATCGGCCGCAGTAAGGGCTTCAGAAGGGATCTACAGGGGTTTAGGGTTTAGGGAGTTGTAACCCTAAAATATGACGTTAGAGGCGGGATCTTTCTGGGGATTCGGGCTTTGAAGGTGCTCATTTGGGTGTAGGGTTTTTGTTGGTCTACGGGTTTAGGCTCTATGGTTTCGCCCTTGGGGTTCTATCCCCAAAAAGGCACAAAGGACCCTTATTCTACATAGCGCTTCACTCCCAATTCGTAAGCGTTGTGTAGTCCTGTAGGGTTTGACAGACTTTTCAGGGCCCGTACATAGAGTCTTATCCCAAGGGTTTACCTGTGGGGCAAGAGGTTATGGTTTTGAGGATTTAGCTGCTGGGGTCCTGGGCGCGGGTGTTTGGTGGAGTTGGGTAACCCCAACCCCTGAAAGCGTAGCCCTACGATCTCCCTTTAGAAATAGATGCGGCGATAGCAAGTAGCAACAACGGTACCAACATGCACAATAACAAGCTGCATTTCAGAAATTGTGTTCACAACAACGACAATTCCCAACTACGAGAGAAAAAAACTGAATTCCAAGCTTCTTTCAACAGAAAGCTACGATTACTACTGGAACTTGATGACCTGTGCCAGTACCAGCAATAACAAATACACATACTAGACCCTAAAACCCTACAACCCTGGACCTTAGAAGCCTATAAACCCTAAAACCCTAAACCCCAAAACCCTCAACCCTGGCTAGGGCCGCTTGGAAACTTCCCAGGCTTCGCAGGGGGCCACGCCGCCCTCGCAACGGCGCCTAGCCCGGCCCGGCCGGGAGGAGGCGAAGGAGGTGCCAAGGGGGAACTTGGAGGTTCATGGGACTTAGTATGGGTTCTTAAAGGGCTCCTTAAAGGGATCTATAGGGTTCCTTAAAACGGATCTTGGCAGGGCAGGGCAGGGCAGGGTCCAAGGAGTCCTAATTTTTAGTGTTTTTGGTACCCAGAAGCCCAGAAAGGCCCCAAAGTGCTATAATAAGAAGTACTCGGACTCTTAGGGTAATTTAGATGCGTCATTCATAAGCCGACGGCCCTTCAAAAGGGTTGAAATTGGTAGCCAAAACGAACAGGTGAATGCCGAAACCTTGGGTGGGTGTCGGGTTCTGTGCAGTGAGAGGCAGTGACTTCCAGAAGTGTTTGGAGGCAGCGTCCCAGAATGAGAAGGATTCGTTTTACGAGTCACGGGAAATAGGCTTCCGGGCCTTAAAATCTTTCTGGCACGAAGCTGGCCGCCATCCGAAGGCGCAAGTTGAGGGCGGCCCCGTCTGTTGCAGAGAAGCGCGTGAAGGCGAAGTTCCGCTAGTCCCGTTGGGAGCTCACCTCGGCCATCTCCGAGACTGAGTATTTCATGGTTTTGGGTTGGCTGAAGCGTGCTCTACAAGAGAACTTCTGGTGGAGGAGGGCGGCTACAGTGTGCCGATGCTCTCGGATCTCAAGACCTTTCCAGCACATGGGTTTCATGGAGCATGGCGTGGACGTCGAGCAAGTCGGATGCCAGAGCAAGGCTGTAGTACCACAGAACATATCCGGTAAATTCATGTAAACCCCCGGCTACAGATGTCGTTGGGTGTGCTTTGGCTGCGCGGTCAGTGGCTCTGATCAGGACTCGGAGTTGCATCGAGCATACGTAGCAAAGGCCCATTTATCCGATAGACATGTCCATGTCTGTACCGAGGAGGAGAGAATGAACGTATGTTAGTCGGCAGGAGCCAGCTAGGCATGCTGTGTGCGCATTGTGTATGCATGCAAGCAATAACTCAGGTAGAGACTGCCGCAGAACACATAGCGCCCCACACAATACGATATGTTCCAAGTCTTCACCTAATTGCCTTATTCGCAAGCCGACTGGAAGCGCTTGCGTTGGAAACAAGCGCTTCCGCTTCAGAGACCAGGAAGGTAAACCCTAAGTCAACGCGTTCCATCCGAAATCGCAAGTCATATCCCTCATCCTAGGTCCGAGACCTGCACCCTGACCTTTAAAACCCGAATCCTAATTGAACCCTATATGCCCTTAAGCCACAAACTCCGGTGCCCCGACTCGTGCACAGGCACCTTGCGACGCTTTTTCCTCGCGACCTCGGCGTCCGCAGCCCCAGTTGGCCCAGACTGTGCCAACCAGTATACGGTGATATGACAATAGGATGCCCAGAAGTACCCGTATTATCATCCTAGCATCCTAGATGACAATGTGTAATACCATCGTGCTTTACAGTATTTGTATAGTAAACTATCGTGTAGTATGATGCAGCACAGTATAGGACAGCACAGCATGGTAGCATCGCATACCAAGGTACGAATTATAGTATTGCATAGTGTAGCATAGTACGGCAAAGAATAGGATAGTATCGTGTAGTGTAGTATAGTGTGCAACAAAGATTTAGCACTTGATATCACAACTTTCTGTAATAAGCTCGAACTGGATCTTTTTAGCTCTGGATCTTATTAGCCTTGAGCTTGCCGGCCTGGCCCGGAACAGGTTCAGGTTGGGAGCCCTGATAGATTTCTAAAGGTGCCCTATGGATCCTGTGGGGTTCAGGCTCTAGGGGTTTCGGGTTTCAAGTTAAGGGGCTTCGAAGCTCGCGGGTTTCAGCATGCAAGTTCGAGGGTTCAGGGCTGATTTGGGGGTGTAGCATGACCAAACGTGCAACAACAACAATCATGTTGAAGCCGAAAAGCGACAATCACACACACACTCACACACACACACACCCCTTCAAAATTCACACCTGTCATAATTATAAGTAACATTAACATTAAGATCATACATATGACCGAAGAACCAGTTTTCTTCAAAAGAAAGCACAAACCGACCAGGCCGTCAGCCCTCCCAGGGTTCCTCCAGCGGCTCTCAGAACACCAGCGACTCGGAGACAGGTCGGCCAAGAGGATTTAAGAGGGACTTAACCACTGTCAAAAGGGTTTGGGGTATATGAAGGTATACTTCGAATAGGGTTTATAAACAGTGGATTTGAGGGCCTTGAGCTTTGGTCTCTTTTGGCTTTTGAATTTCAGGTGTTTCAGGCGGGTCTAGGTTTCGGGGCATCGAATTGGGCCCAGAGGTTTCTCGTTTGTGCGCGATCCTGAAAGTCATGAAGCCCCAAAACGCTGAACAAGTGCGCCCCTTAAAGTGTAATCTAGAGTTTGATAGGGTTTCTGTTAGCATGGCCTTGTATCGGCTGAATGAAATAGTAGGAGCCTCTCAGTTATTCGGGTTTGGGGTTTTGAGGGCTTTTGGAGCTTTCAGCATTTCGGGTAATTTGGCTGTGACCCGGCGAGGTGCGTGCAGGATTTTGGTAGAACCCTACACTCCAACCTGGTACGGCTAATGGACAAAATCCTGCATTACCCCTTAAAGTTATAAGGAATATACCATAATTCCCATAGTTTAGGGTCCTGAAGGTCATGCAGGATTCTGTCCATCAGCAGTATGGCCCCCGACCTCGACCTGATAGCATTCGGACGTAAGTTGGAAGGTGCGGCGGCTCGGCGAAGAGCTGCGAAAGGTCGCAGCGAGGTGCTGAAGGAGGCGGACAGCTTCTGAGTTTGTAGTCTTTTATCTGAAAGGTGTTGTTTTCGCCAAAATTTAAGTGGCCATCCCTGTCGCAGTCGTCGTCGTCTTCGTCCCTGTCGTCCTCGTTCTCGTCCTTATCCTCCTCCTCGCGGCCCTAAACCCTAAACTCCTCTTGGAGGGTCGGATTATAAGTACCATAACCCCGATTAGGGTCCGCTTTGAGGGTACTTATAAGTCTACTTACTACCTACTTACTAAGTCCCTGAACCCTAAACCCTACATATATAGAGCCCTTCAAAGGAACCCTTAGAATCCCCTTTAAAGGATCCCTTACTAAGTCCCTCGACCCTCCAAGCTAAACCCGTCGTCCTCGGGCTTGGCTCGAGGGGTGAGGATTGATGGTTGAGGCTTTCGGGTTTACCAGAAGGCCCCAAAGTCGTTCTATAGAATCTCATAAGGTAATCCCAAGAAGGATCTACTTTGGCGCTTTAGGGTAGGGTTTTTTGGGGGTTGATGTTTTCTTTTGCTGTTCGCCGCTGCAGGAACAGCCCCGGCATTCAGTTATCGACGAGGAGGCTTCAACAGTTTGGGATTTGGGCTTCAGTCCCGGGTGTGTCTGCCCTTTACACTCTTCACAAGCACTGGGAACTGTAGGGCACCTTATTTTGGGGTCCTTATAATAAGGATCCTACTATTTAGAGTAATAAAGCTAGGGTCCCCTATTTTAGGAAAGTCCCCTTTACGACTAGGATGCCCAGTAGTACCCTTTTTCCCTTTTTGTAGTCCTAGGTTCCTTATAAAGTTAACCAGTACCAAGAAAGGAGCCCTTTTTATTCCTAGGTTACTAGCCATCCTAGTTTACAATCTTCACGACATGATGAACGATACTCCTTTCTGTGCGGATCCCGGATCCCCCATTAGGTTGGGATGGTTCATGTGATGCAGAGGTTTATATATTATAGACTGCAAACCCTAGACATAAAACCTAAAACTACACCTCTGACCCTAAACCCTAGACCTGAAGCCTTAACTCAAGTAGTCGTGCTTCCATGGCGGCCCATGCAACGAGCCTGCTGGACACACGAACAAGTACTCGAGAAACAGCCGCATGTGTTTCGTTTACCCAAGCTGCAATCAGTTTTCAGGGGTTGTAGAGGCCGGGTTTGGGTTGCGGGCCTAGGTTTGAAGATTGACGGGGGTTTAGGTGAGGAGGAGAAGCACAGGACCCGGGCTGAGGGTTGATCTGGCTTCTTTGAGGCTTAAGATAGAAAGTTGAGTTTTGTCTAGCTGGTCTCGTGGTGGCAAGATGAGTAGAATTCCGAGCAGTAAAATCCCACATGAAAATCTGCTGGGCTGACACGGTGGAGGAGGCAAAACTATGCTTCCGCAGGGGAGCAGTCCGCAACAAAGACGGCTGGGCCTTCAATTCGGCCTTTGCACAGATCCGTGGCTTCGTTTTCCCCTGTTAGCATTCGGTTCCCGGCTTCCCGCCGAACACTTCATTCCTGAAGGCCGGGCCGAGTTTTGTTTTACTTGCGCTGGCGGCGGGCCTGACGTTCAGCCTCTGCCGCTGTAACACATGCACCTGCATCGGATCGCACAAAGAGCCACGGCTTCCACCATGCTGTGCATCGTTGTTTTGCAATAGAGATGCCTACATGGGTGGTTGTCAAAATTGTGGCCCTTGTTGGGTACCCGAAATAATAGGTGCCGTACAATAATAGGGACCCAAAAAGGACCCTAGTTTCGACAACCACCCACATGATTCCGCATACTGCTGAAGGGGAAAGAGAGAGAGAGAGAGAGAGAGAGAGAGAGAGAGAGAGAGAGAGAGAGAGAGAGAGAGCTTGGAGGGTCGGGGGACTTAGTAACTGGTTATTTTAGGGACTTATAAGTACCATAACCCCAATTGGGGTCCCTTTTAGGGTACTTCTAAGTCTACTTACTAACTACTTACTAAGTCCCCTGACCCCCCAAGTAGGCCCTAGGCCTCGAATTTCTGAGCCCCCTACCGCACCGGAAGGGGATCCTGTTCCCAGAGATCCCCAATTTACCCTTGAATTAAGGAATATACAAGGGATCTATAGGGCTCCTTTAAGGGATCTATAGGGTTTAGGGGACTCCGATAGCCCTGTATTAAGGAATATACTTCAAATCATCGTATGAAAGCCTCCATAATTTAAGGTGTATTCCTTATAATTAAGGGATATTGGGTTCTCTGGGTTATGACAGTCACCTGCTGCCTCAAGTCGTCGCATGTGCCTGCAAGCGCGCTAGATTAAACTATACCCTATATCCTAAACCCTAAACCCATGCTCGAGATCCGCATGCAATGCCGCATCACTGAGTCCCATCCAACGACAAGCGACAACAATGAGCGCTCCAGGGCCTCGGGTTAAAACCCACGAGAATATTGAACACATTATTCTTATTATGGTTCTAAGGGGGGTGTAGTTTAAGGTTCAGCCATTCGTCGAATCAATCCGCAAACCCGAACTCTAAGCCGCTTAGACATACCCTCAACCGAGGGATCCCTCTTAATGAGGTCCAACGATGTCGTTATCGCAGTAGCTCGTCTTGTCCATGCAATGCTTACTTAATTCGCGTGGTGAGTTCATAGTGCGAGCGGTACCATCATCAGTAACGTGCTGTTGCCATGGCTATTGTTCCAATGCCCGCAGGTCCCTGTAGGGGAGGAGGAGGACATCTATTTGGGTCCAGCTGCTTGGCTACGAAATGGGAGTTTCCGAAAACAGGGGACCCTCATATCGCACCCGAAATAATAGGATCCATTTTGTAAGGACCCCAAAATAAGGTCACCTCCTTGTTTTCGGGAACTCCCAAATGGGTTGGCCCTATATAGGCACTGAAAACCTAAGTCAACATACTAATGGGGTGGGTTACAGTAATCAGTTCATCCCCCCTTATCACTTACGGTGCATGTTTTTTGCTGAAAGAGAACTCATCAGAGGGAGATCAGGTGCATTTTCTCAAAGATTCGACTCTTTTGCTCTTGGTGAGAATCGTGATGGCAATGATGAATATCGGTCACCGAATGTAATTACTATTCTACTTGTCGCTCCCATCGCTGCAGATGCTCATGTGTACGCATCAAGGACAAACGGTGCCTACTAGGGCGTTTGGAACAATTAGTGGTGAGTGTGTATTGGCGACAAGTAACAGACGAAAAAATCACTTCAAACCAACCACCCTAATCCTAGGCCCTAAACCGAATGAGCCCAAACCCTATAAAACCCTAACTTTCACGTTTCGAGTTTCGCCACTATAAATTTCAGCAGGCGGCTCCTTCGCAGGAATGAGAACCTCGCACTGGGCAGCTGTTGCTGAATCCTTCCCTATGTTGATGTCTTTGTACACGCCCTGAAACTGGTAGGTTGTTTTGGGGCTAGGGTAGAACCTTAACCTACTGCCCAGCCTGACAACAGCAAGTCATCTTTCATCCCCCTGATAAGTAGAACCTCCCTGAATTAGGATTAGAATAACAGTGCACGTGCAATATCCTCAAATCATGAAGACAACTTTAAGGTTGGGGCTCAGTGTCTGGGGCTTCGGTGCCCTCAGCCAAGAAAATAAAAGTCCTGGACCTTATGACCCATCCTTGTGGCTTCCGTTGCCGGTTCATCCATGGGCTGTTCCCGAGAAATAAGGGCTGCTGCGTGGAGCGTGCATGTGGCCAAATGGTCTAAACCCTAGCACAAACCGTTCATCCCTAACCCGCAAACCTAAGACTTACCTAGAGGAGCCAATGCATCCCTAAACAACGGATAAGAGATGATCCGAACAGTAGGTACATTTACCTTGTCCAAGTAACTTGATTACTCTAGCTACCCTAAGGCCCCATAGTAGTTCCTGTTTGGGGTTCATATATAGAATCCTATAAGGTAGTCCTCAAAAAGGAACTACTTTGGGGCCTTAGGGTAGGCCCAAGATACTCTAAGCACAACTGCAGACCTTGAAAAGTGAAAGTCCCCACCCCCCACTCCCGACTGCCGAAACACCTAAACTTCAAATGGGTTGAGGCTTTCCCAGACACGCCAATACCAGTTACTTACCATAGACCGCATTAAGAAGTCCTATAAAGTTCAAGGTCTGTGGCCTGATAGCGGAAACATGCCTGCACTGTGATTCCAAGTCGTCTTCTTCAAATCTTCAACCCTCAACCCTAAGCCCTTATAGTACATCGTTTCAACGGAACCGGGTGAATCCCCTTATGGAAACTTTCTTCAACTTGCGCTGTCTACCTTGAGTTTCTTGTGAGTAGTACATGGGGTCCATTATCCTAAAAATATAAGAAGAAACTCCCAGAGAGTATCGTTTGTTCTCCCTACACCTAAACCCTACCCCCCCAGATAGTATCGTTTGTCTCCCCCGATCCAAGGTTTTCTCACGGCAGCCGAGCCTGGCCCCGACCTCGCCGGTCGGTGCGAAGCAGCACGGTAGGCAGGGCATTCTTGGGTTTACCCAAAAGGCCCCAAAGTAGTTCCGCTTTGGGATTACCTTATAGGTTCGTAAACATGACTTTGGGGCCTATGGGTAGGACTTGTGGAGTACATGGCTTCAGGGGGGTTCGGGGCTTTAGAACTGTAGGCCTCCAAGGCCCTCTGTAGTGTATTAGGCTTCGGCTGCGAGTTCGGGGGCAGGGCATTCTGGCTTCTTTTGAATATGTGGGATTTCGCTTTAAACTTGTTGTTGGAGCATTTGGGCTTTTGTTGCACACCCTCGTTGCTGCGATCGTTTGCATGACGAAGTTTGTGTTTCTTTGCGGCGTAGCTCTTGTTGAAGAGATGTTAAAGGCGATTCCACCATCGCAACTGCCGTGGGCCGTATTGAACGAATCCCTACAAGGACCAAAGGACCACTATAGATCCGACGCCAACCTAACCCAAACCTCGCACCGAACAGTAGAACCCTCAACCTCAGCTTGAACCTTCAGCCCCTAAACCCCGAGTAAACTCCGAAAGCCGCAGCCCGATCTTTGCTGCGAACTACCTAACTAAATACCTAAACCCTACCGTAGTCTCCATTCTAGTTCCTTTTTGGGGTTAACCAATTTTAGGATTAGGATCCTGTACTATAAGGTTAACCAAAACAGGAACTACAATGGAGACTTTAGGGAAGCTCCGAAATCCCTTCGACTGAAAGTCTATAAGAGTCCTAAACCCGAAACCCTGTCCCCTAAACACTAAACTGCTAAACCCTAAAACCTTGAACAACCCTTAAACCATAATTCCCTAAACCCTTTGTCGAGTGTGAGCGCCGAAACCCTTAACCCTTAACCCCCAGACCCTAACCCCTAACCACCTAAACCCCGGAACCCTAGATCCATAAACCCATCTAAGCCCCCCCCTATAACCCCTAAACCCTAAACCTCTAAACCCCTCCACTCTAGACCCCTCAACCCTAAACCCCAATTCCCTAAACCCTTGAATCCTAAACCTTAAACCTTCCCAAAGCGTCCAATGCACTGTTATGGGGGATACTTCCCCAAATCATAATAATAGCTCCTAATGTAGAACCCTACATTCTACTATAAAGGTACTTTGGGCCCTTTGGGAATGTATGTCCCGCAAAAACAGTACACGCATGGACTCCTATAGGCTACCCTAAACCCCTAAATCCTAGACCCACCTAAACCCTACCGTATAGACCTCTTTAAAGGAACCCTATCCTAAACCTTTAACCCTAAACCCTAAAGGAACCCTAAACCCTAAAGGAACCCTAAACCCCTCAACCCTAATTCCCTGAAACCCAATATCCCTTATGGTACCCTTATAGTATCCCTTAAAGGAGCCCTTTAAAGGAACCCTATCCTAAACCTTTAACCCCGTCTTTGAAAGTCCGGGTATCCCTTCTGAACCCTACTTGTGGCTCTCTTAAAAGGGGCCTTATTGAGAGGATCTATATCTCCAAGGGTCCCCCCTAAAAGGGACCCTAATTGGGGTTATGGTACTTATAAGTCCCTAAAATAACCAGTTACTAAGTCCCCCGACCCTCCAAGTAAATCCTAACTCCCATTTAAAATCCGGAAGCCGCGAGGATGATCTCCCGGCACAACTCGCGCTCCGACGCAGATCTCTCAGGCCATGCACCCCTAAACCGAGTTTAGGGTTTAGGCCATGCACTCATGGCCTGAAGATCCCTACCTAGACCCCAAAAAGTTATGTAGAATAATGGCCTTTTACAGGTTTTGGGCCATTATTTTACTTACTTTTGGGGGTCTAGGTAGGGATTTAAGGACTCATATATTTAGGCTTTTGGGCCCAAAGACCATACTACGTAAGGCTTTTGGGCTGTTTTTGATCCCTAGGGGATTGTGGCAGGGTTTCATATCCCTGAAGGAGCATATCTGAAGGGTATACTCTGATCAAATTTGCTGGTTCAGATTTTCGGGCTTGGGGTTTATAGGGTTTTAGAGGTTTTACAGGGGTTTATAGAGGTTTACCGGGCTTACAGGGTTTATAGGGGTTTAGGGCCTTTGGTTCAAGGTTTAGGGTTTAGAGTTTCCCGTTGTGATTCGGAGTTTTCGGGTCTCGGGAGAGTCCAGACCTTCCAAAATCCTTCGCAATTCAGAAACGGATCGTAAATTATAGTAGGAGCCCTGCTGGGTTCCAGGTATATCTGTAGTTCAGAGATTTTGGAATGTCAGGGCCAGGGTAGGGTTGCTCAGTTTCTTTGCAGGTGCTCTATATAAGGCTCAGACCTTCCAAAATCCCTTCATTCAGTGTTCCGTAAAGTGATCTGTAAGGCTTCTATGCAAGGGAATTCAGGAATCTATTTTGAATCACATCAGGCTTCCCGTGAGAGTTTGAGGTATATTCCTTAGTTCATTAAGTGGATTTTGCAAGATCCGGGTACGGCACAGGTCTTGAGGATGTCAGGTCCGGCATTTAGGTCTCAGAGTATACAGTATAGGGTATAGGGTTTGTGCTAAGGGGTTTAGGTGCATAAGGTTTGTAAGCGTTTCCCTAAGTAAGGGTCCACGCAGCCAAATATAGTATATACTTTGGCCTTGAAGTCTTCCCTAATTACATCATTACTTCAGGGCCAAGGTATATACTAGTTGGGTACATGGACCCTGAAACCCTAAACCCTATAGAACCCTTAAAGGAACCCTTATGGTACCCCTAAAGGAATCCAAAAAGCAACTTATTTCGGCCCGTAGAGTTTCTGAAGATCCAGAAACGCCAAGATGCAGAGATCCTGAGGACGGGAAACCCCCAAAAAGCCCCGCACCCTAAGACTCCAAAGAGCCCAAAGTCCCCTAAGGCCCCAAAGTAGCTCCTTGCTGGGGTTCGCATATAGAATCCCGTAAGGTAATCCCAAGAAGGAACTACTATGGGGCCTCTGGGTAGGTACTCTGTCTAAACTTTCGACCCCAAAGGAGGTCTACTTGTTACTTGGAGTTTCAGGGACACCCAAGCCGGAGGCTTGGATGCCGCGACGTTTCCACAAAGCCCAAAGCCTCAACCTAAACCTTAAAGCCCTAAACCCCCTAAGGCCTTAAACCCTGATTAGATTTAGGGTTTAGGGTTAAGTTAGGGTTTCGGGATTAAATTCTATCCCCTAAACCTAATCCTTGAATTGAACCCCCGGAGCGGAGGTGCGCTGGGAGGGTTGGATACGCTCTCCTTGGCTGGTAGTTATGCCCCTTCCATGGCCCCCTCTCCGCGCGGGCCCCGGCACACTGGGAACGCTGGCTTCGGGGTTCTTCGTGGTTTAACTATAGGTCGTTTAAAGTGAAGGTTTAGCCTTGGGGTTAGCGGGTGAGGGCTCAGGGTTGTGGGGTTCTGTGATTTTGTGTTGAGGCACTTGCGTTGAGGCTTGGGTTTCGGCTTAGCTTAGGCCTGAGCGTGGTAGATCTGCTGTATAGGGAAGTGGTCTACGTTTCGAATCAGTAAATGACAACATTCCCTTATGATCTTTGGGTAGATACTTAGATACACTATAAGCTCTCCCAAACACCTATCTCTAGGGTTCCATGTACCCAGATAGTATGTACTTTGGCCTTTAAGCAGTCTTACTCCCCATATTATGGGTACATAGGGGCCAAAGTATATACTATGGGTACATGGACCCATTATACTTAGGGTATTTTTGTCTTTCAGGACAGCCTAAGGTGCATATATCAACGCTCCAGGGTTGAGGGTTGCGAGTTCGTGCAGGCCTTGGGCGCACGATTAAGGATGTACGTCGGGGATGAGGTTGGCCCCGGTTAGCCCCCAGACTCGTGCACCCTACAGGCCCAGGGTCACAACTAACGCGTCGCATTGTCGTCTTCACTCTCGCGCGGTGTGTTCACATATTGAAGTTGTTAGTAAAGCGCATGTGCCGATGGATCTTAAGGAAAGTTTCGCGAACCGATGCCCTAGAAATGCTAAGCCATAGGGAGTTTTTGGAGATACGGTGCCCTATATGTGTAGAGTGGAAGCAGGCCCTGTATACACCCTTATGACTCCGAGCAATCCCCTTGTAGAGCCTTTCTCAAACCTTGCGACGCCCAGCCCACCGCTTGTGAATCTTCAACATTCCTGTAGAACAAACCCTCAAACCGACTCAAACCCCAAACCCTGAACCCTAAACCCTCAACTTGAACCCTAAACCCTTAACTCTTAATCCTAAGTGCTAAACCCTAAACCCTAATCCCCAGGCCCTGAACATGTGCTGCTTGGATGAGGCATGTAACAGCTGCAATGATGCGCAATGAGTCCTGGACACCGAAGTTCAGCCCCGTTGCTGGAGGCAGGCTCACCATCTAATGGTTTGCCAATCCTATGCAAGGTTTCAGGTGGGTTTTGGTAAGACTGCTAGCTCACTAACTTATTTCTTGTAGCATCTTCGTCTTCAAAAGCCTTTTTTCCACTAGAAGGATCATGTTGTAAACCACGCTGTAAGCAGGATTGCAATCAAGATATTTCTTGCCTTGCCAGTATAGCCTGCTTTCTAGCTCCCCGGTTATTGAAGCGCAGGGAACAAACAAATAACTTTAATGAAGTTACCTTTGTTTCGAGTCAAAACAAACGCCATTGCCAGCTGCTAGAAGGCTGTCACGACGTTGGTGATGAAGAAGATGATGTTGGTGATTGTTAGTATGACAGTGACACGGTGCTGACGACGACGATGGTTCTGTTGATGAGAAGGCGAAGATGGTTTGATTAAGTTTTGATGGTTATGGGGAGGATGATAGCCGCGATTGAACGCTCGGCCATATCACTATAGTATCTGCTCGTCGCACTGGTGCTGGTGCTGGTGCTGGCAGGAGTCCTGAACCCGCAAAAAATGCAAGACCACAGATCTCCGGACAACGCTTTCAAACAGACTTCCAACAAACTATTTTCCCGCAGGCTCCTTTGTCATGTCGGAATGCGCCAGAGATCCGGACGGCTTTAAAGCTCAGGATATCGGGATGAGGGCACTTTGGGATAAGATTTGGTTGGGAGTACAGTTTTTTGTCGGAAGGTTGGGTGTTAGGCGTCTGGCGTGCAGGCATTCGAATCTGAGCATCGAGAAACTCCACACTGGGATCGGAATCGGAACCCTCGCCGAAGTGAGCCCCTTGCCATAGACCCCAGCCCTGGACCCTTAGCCCCACCACACCACAAGCTATCCCCTTAGCCCCAAAGAACCGACCTTTTTTGGGCTCATTATTATCATTTCTTTGTATTTGAACCCTTAAAACGGTATGCTTCATGGGGTCTACCCTAAACCCTAAACCCCTAAAGCCTTAAACCCTAGCTACACTCTTAGCTCCAAATCGTCCCTGGGGTTTCAGCTCAAGGTTCGGTGTTTGAAGTTGGCCTTCGTTGTGGTTTCAGCAATGACGTTTTAGGGTTCCTTGAAAGGATCTATAAGGACCTTTGATTAGGGTTTAAGGTCCCTTAAAGGGGTCTGGGCTTGTGCTTGACCTTCAGGCATCATCTGGCACTTCGAAGTATGGCGTTAGATATCTTGATTGAGAAAGCGAAAACCGTAAGCCAACATATGTGAAGCAGCAGGAATGATTTGTATGATCCGCACGGGACATGCTCTCTAACTCTATGAGCCATAAGCTCTTGCCGCTTCCAATTAGTCATGGGTCAGTCATTCCAGGATTTCAGGAATTCAAGGGTTAGAAGGTTTTAGAAAAAGGACCTGCCGTTGGGCTGGGTACCCCAGTCAGAGTCAGGGCTCGTTGATTCGGTGGCAACGGCCAGGAATGCGGCTGCTTCCCGTTTCCACTCGCTCCGCTACTGGAGTTTCTTAGTGCTGTTTATGGATCCCAGCGAGAGCACCAAGGCAAAAAGTTCGTATATAAGCCTATCTGCACTCAGCGAGCCCGTTCCCTCAAAGTCCATGTACCCAGATAGTATATACTCTGGCCTTAAAGTACCCCCTATATAGGTACATTGGGGCCAAAGTATATACTATCTGGGTACATGGACCCTAAGGGATTCATTTACGAGAAGGCGAAGGAGATCTTGTAGGAGCTCGCTGCCCGAAAGAAGATCTGGGAGTTCGCAGCGCAGCGGCCGCTGCAGCGTTTCGCCATGTGTATGTATGTATATATATATATATATATATATATATATGTATATATATATATACATATATATATAGAGAGAGAGAGAGAGAGAGAGACAGAGAGAGAGAGAGAGAGAGAGTTGCCTGATCTTTCAAGTTGGTTTGCGCGCAATGTCCCCTTGACGAACATGTGTGTTTCCCAATCTTTCAAGTTGTCCAAAGGCTCCACGTGCCCATATAGTAGGTACTTAGGCCTTAAAGGGGTCCCTATATAAGTACTTTAAAGTCTTATTCAGTACCTGCTATATGCGCACATGGAGCCTTAGGGTTGGTGCCCAATCCGCAAGGCAGCTCCTTGGTCGTCGAGCTTGATAAGGGGGCCTGGGTTCAGTCATGGGAGGCCACAAGGGGTTTTAGCCTATGCGGGTTTAGTAGGGATTAGGGTTCCCAAGATAGGGTTCATATCAAGGAATCCCTACCCCAAGAATCTTAAACCCCCCTTTGGGCCTCCCATCATTCAGGGTGCCAGATTTGGGGCGTAGTGCTATTGCAGGATTTCATCAGAAGTGCTGCTATACATATCACTGGAAAGTAAAGTTATAGCAAAGCTTTGGCACATGTTTCAACATGTAATGTGCTGCATGGGCAGGTTATTTGATTGTTATTTGTGCGAATTCTGCAATATGTTGATCAAAGTCAGCTATACACCGTAGCAGCTTGCGGTGTAGATGTAGGAGGTTGTAGCTCTCATTCCCCGAAGCCGTAAGCCTTACACCCCAAAGCTTAAACCCTACAACCTAAACCCTGAACTCTAAACCTAGCCCTAAAACACAACACACTCATCCAGTCCTCCGTAGGAGCTTACTCCACTAGCATCCAGCTTCCTATGCCCGTCATGTCTTGCATCGTGTCTTCCAGGAGCCCAGAGAACAAGACAAGGAGAAGCTAAGTGCCCGGGGACTCAGACAATTGGGAGTTCGGTGTTGGGCGGTTCGGAGTGCCCGGGAAAGGGTTCGGGATCTCAGAGTTTTGGTTGGAGGGTTTTGGTCTAGGGGTGGGGCAGAAGAAGAGTGCTTACACTCCAAGCAAAACTCGTATTCCAATGTTGGAGGCCGCGTTATTCCAGAACTCTTGTAGAGAACCTTGAAATCAAAAGAACCGTGTAAATTTCAATTAAGCCTGAAAGGCTAAATTGAAATTTGACACGGTTCTTTTGATTTTAAACTTATAGAACCCCTTCCAAGCTACTAGGGCGCCAACATGGACCCGTAGGAAACTGAGAGGTCGCTTACTTGGGGGGGTGGGGGGACTTAGTAACATAATGGGTTCCTCAAGGGCCCCTTTGAGGGGATCTATAGGGATTCTGTAAGGGTTTAGGATTTAGTGCTTAGGGGACTTAGTAACTGGGTTATTTTCGGGACTTGTAAGTACCATAACCCCAATTAGGGTCCCTTTCAGGGTACTTATAAGTCTACTTACTAACTACTTACTAAGTCCCCCGACCCCCCAAGTATTCGGTTGAATATGAAAGTCCGACCAAGCAGCAAGACTATAGTTACCCAAAGGCCCCAGTAGTTCCATTTGGGGGTTCGAATATAGATTCCCATAAGGTAATCCCAAAACGGAACTACTATGGGGCCTCTGGGTATACTTGTAGAATATCACCCGCCAAACTCTGTATGTGTTGAGGCGCTGCATCTGCGATTTGAAGTCCAGGGCGTAGTCTGCGTATGGAGTAGCGAAGCACCAGCCCAACACCCTTAACCGCAGCTAGCTTGCAGTTACTATGCTACTTTGCGGTCTTGCCGAGCCTTTTCGGCACTAGATTCACTAGATGAAACCTGAACCCTCTTATATAATGTAGCAACCTGAATAAAGAAACCCTGCCTATAACCCCAAAATAGTAGGATGCCTGTAAGGAGCCCTACTAAAGGCCCAAGGTTTCTTAATCGGGTTCCTACATTACCCCGCCAAAAAAGGAGCGACTCGGCTGCAGGTCCGGATACTCAACGGCGTTTCCGGGGAGGAGGAGGCGTCCTCGTTGCGGTGTGCAGTTCTCTGTTGCCTTTTCGGGGGTCCTTGTAAGACAACTTAGATAGCCAATGGGGGAACTTTAAACTTTTTGGCCTTATATATTTGGTCTAATGTGGGTGTCGGTTTAGTAGTGGGGTACCCCCCCCCCCCAACCAAAAACAAAATTCACTTTAGTATGGCGCCGGTGACGCCGGACAGGGGTCAGGGGTCTGAGTGGCAGGGAATTGGGAGGTGCCGCGGTTTGGGGGCTGGCTTGGGTGCAGGGTCTGCGGTTCTGCGCGAATGCGCTGTCGGGGGTCGGGGGGGTCTGGGGATCACCAAATGCTGGAAACCAAGCCCCGATCACTCCAAGATTACTACCAAGACTAAAAACCCTTCATTTTGTTTTTTTTGCCTCCGTAACCTACACTCCCACACTCCCACCCACAATCGACCACGTATGAAGCTTGGTGCGGTACAATAATAGTACAGTAGTACAATAGTAGTACAGTAGAAATAATACAGTAGTAGTACAGTAGTAGTACAATAATAGTGCAGTAGTACAATAGTAATACAACAGTAGTACAGTGGTAGTACAATAGTAGTACAGTAGTAGTACAATAATAGTACAGTAGTACAATAGTAGCACAATAGTAGTACAGTAGTAGTACGATAATAGTACCGTAGTACAATAGTAGTACAGTAGTAGTATAATAATAGTGCAGTAGTACAATAGTAATACAACAGTAGTACAGTGGTAGTACAATAGTAGTACAGTAGTAGTACAATAATAGTACTGTAGTGCAATAGTAGCACAATAGTAGTACAGTAGTAGTACAGTAGTAGTACGATTATAGTACCGTAGTACAATAATAGTCCAGTAGTAGTACAGTAGTAGTACAATAATAGTGCAGTAGTACAATAGTAATACAACAGTAGTACAGTGGTAGTACTATAGTAGTACAGTAGCAGTACGATAATAGTACAGTAGTACAATAGTAGTACAGTAATAGTACAGTAGTAGTACAATAGTAGTCCAGTAGTACACTAGTAGTACAGTAGTAGTACCACAGTAGTACAGTAGTACAGTAGTAATACAGTAATAGTACAGAAATAGTACCAATAAGCAAAGCATAAAGCCAGTGAGCACATTCCCCCAATAAGCAAAGCATAAAGCCAGCGCCTGAAACCCTAAACCCTGAACCCTAAACCTTAACAAACCCTAAACCCTAACGAATCCTAAACTCCTAAACCCTATAACAAACCCTAAACCCTAAGCCCTAAACCCTTCCAAAGGGGGGTCGGTCCAGATTCGACCCAAAACTTAATTTTTTATACAAACTTTAGTACTGGAGAGGCCTCTTTTGAGCTAGGGTCCAATCCCCGATTCGGCGGTTCACCCTAGCAGCCCCCTCAATAATCAAGGTATAGTAGAATAGTAGTACAGTAGTAGTACAGTAGTAGTACAGATTTTCAGTCCTGACGCCCCAATAAGCGAAACAATTCTGCAAGAGATTTTCGGGCTTCAGGGCCAGGGTTTTAGGGTTGGGTGGGGGTTTGGGTGGGGGTTTAGGTCGTGGCTGCCTTAAGACTGACCATCAGCAAACAGCACAGCCCCGCCACCAAAAAAGCCCCCCCAGCCCAAAAAAAACGCATTAATTAGTACCACAAAAATTTTACTCAGATTCGGAATTAGCACCGAAAAAAACGCATTAAAGGAGCCTATATTCCTAAACCGACACCCACATTATCTTAGAAAGTTTAAACTGTTGTGGGCCCGGTTATTGAAGGAGAGAGCATAAGGATCCTACTATTTAGGGTACTTTATTGGGGCAAATTCTGATCGGAAACTCCCATAAAGGTTCCGGGTTGTAGGCGCCTTGCAGGTGTGTGCAAGGTTTGTTTCGGGAGATGTGTGAGCTTGTGAAGGCTTGCGGTACTACACAGAGATCCCAATACCCCTTAATTAGGGAATATACCCTAAATCATAATATGAAGGCGCCTATAATCTAAGGTATAGGGGTGTTGGGATCTCTAGGGTACTCTAAGGGTTTTACAAGAGCTTCGCTCGGTTTTACAAAAGCCGATACTCGTCTTCGAAAGGGTAGAAAGTTGATCCTGTTTGAATCCATGCCTAGACTGCTGTGGTTGTTGATTGATGTGAATGATGAACATGTGTCTCAACAAAGACAAAGGCAAGCGCAGAAGAGGTCCCTAGCCCCAGATGTGGCCCAACATTCTGGCAAACACTAGCTTATGACGGTTATGACCCGGCGGACCCTAAACCCCAAACCCTGAGACTGTAGGTGGAGCTGCAGGCGTAACGAAACTACACCAAAGGCCTCCTCCACCCTGCATGTCTGACACATGTTTTGTCTAAATGCTAAACCCCGAAGACTCCAAGTATACAAACAGCACTGACTTTGGGGTTTAAGTTAAAGTCTATAAACAGTACCCACTCTGGGCTCTTTGGAGTTTTGGAGAAACTCTAAACTCTAAACCTAAACGGGGCTCTTTGTACTTGCGAGTCGAGGTGCGCTTCGATGCACCCCTTCAGGCGCAAGGGTTTGCACAATGGGGTCTGAGTGATCCGATCAATGATTTGTTAGGGCTCCTCGTTTGGATGATACGGGCATTGAATTTGTGCTGTCAGGGGCGAAGGTTTGGGTTTGCCGTTGGGGTATAGATTTAATGTGTGCTTTCAAGTTTAAGGTTTGGGTGCAGGGTGTTAGCGCTGCGTGCTTGGGTCTTAGAGTTTTCTTAAGTGCTGTTTGTAGGCTCATTGGCATTGAAGGTATGGAGCTCATACGGTTTAGTGTTTATCACTAGTAGTCGAGTAGGTAACCTTTTGTCTTTAAATTTTGTCGGGTAGTATAGTCCCTGTATAATCCCTATATAACCAAAAAGGTTACCCTTTAGTTCCCCATGATACCCGTTTAGTTGTTACCGTTTCTGCACCGAGAGTGCAGAGTCAGAAGCAAGGGCCCTGAACCCTTATCCGGCTTAAAGCTTGCCCGGCTTCAGCTGCTGAAAACGGCTAAAATAACAAACGCCAAGACATAACTTATAACATATGGAAATACCGATATACGAATGCAATACAGTCTGACATAATCTAACTTCCCTGAAGCCCACACCCGGAAACCCTAAATCCTAAACCCTCGGATAACGGTACTAGTTGCTGAGTGTAGATTAGGGTGCAGTAAACCACATCAAGTTGGAAACCGGATTAAGGCCAAACAGTGCCGGGATTCCTTATACAGTACTCTTGGGGTTTGAGGCTTTTTGGTTTCCAACTTTTGGGCTTCTACTATATCCATTATAATGTACGAGAATGTACTATGATCTACTATACCCTAAGCCCTAAACCCTGGGCTTCTACTGTAGAGAGTTTGGCCATGAGTTTTACTTATCTTCCAGAGGAAGGCGCTCTCGGTGACTATGTACTACCTATAGTCTCCGTTGTAGTTCCTTTTTTGGGTTAACAAGATTTATGGTTAGGATACTATAGTATAGTTTTTGGTTATCCAAAAAAGGGAACTACAATGGATACTATAGGTATGCTATACTAAGGGTTTAGGGTCTAGGGTCTAGGGTCTCTAGGGGTTTCGTGGCTAGGGTGCTTAAGACCTTACCCTGAGAGTCCAACGACTCCTTCTTTTAGGGCTTTGGGGCCTTGTCGGGTACCAAAAACCAGAAATGAGGACTACTTGGACCCTTAGGGTTAAATATTATGTAGTATACTGTATAATCTTTATCGTCTTTGATATGATTGCTATAGTTATTTCCCAAGGCTACCGTTGAGGGTGAGACAAGCCTCGCGATCTGCTTTGAGATTTTAGACCTCGCTCCCTGAACTCGCTAACGGCGCATCAGAAAAAAAAACAACCGAAAATCCTCAACCCTACAACCCACACCCTCAATAAGCCCCCAAACAGCCTTGTACATACCGTATAGTAATACCTGAAGCACTTATGAGGTACCCTAAGGACCCAAGTGGTCCTTATTTACAGTTTTTGGTACCCAAAACGTCACCAAAGTCCTAAAAAAAGGAGTACTTGGACCATGGAGTACCCTGAATTATAGAATCCTTAGTATAAGGACCCCAAAATAAGGTACCCTAATTTTCGGAAACTCCCATATGGAGCACAGGGCGACACGGAGCAGCAGTTCCTCCTGACGCTTGACCGCCTATGCCTTCGCTATGCGGGGCAGGCACTTGGAGGTGCGAGGGCGATTTCGGGTTCAGGGTTTGGGGTTTAGGGTATAGGGTTTGCAGTGTTTAGTGTTTAGGGTGTAGGGTTTTGGGAGGTTAGGGCCTTTATAGCGCCCTGCGCACTTTACACCCTCAAAGCCCAACCACAGAAGCCAGACATAAACTTGAATCCTCAAGCCACTAAGACCCTCAAGTGCTCAAGTAGTGTTTCCACATACAAGATGTATGTTTTGTACGTGTGTGCACATATTATATATGTATATATAAACATAAGTATATATATATGTATTTACATACACGTAACATTACATACATACATGCAAAATTACATACATACACGCACATGCACATGACTGCTTCGGCCTCGAAGGGCAAGGTAACCCAAGTCGGAAGTCCTGGCCGTAGTTGAAGGATCAAGGGAATTGGTGGGGTTTAGGGTTTCGGGTTTTGTTAGTCTTTAGGGTTTATGGTGTAGGGTTCAGTCTTGAGGGTTTAGGTTTAAGAATTTGGGTTTAGTCTTCAGTTTTTGGGGTTTAGGGGGTTGGGTTTTCGGGTTTAGTCTTCAGTTTTTAGGGTTTAGGGGTTGGGTTTTTTTCGGGTTTTGGTGTAGGGCTTAGGGGCTTGGGGATGTAGTTAGAGGTGCAATAAGGCCATGCCCTGGTCGAGGGCACTTCTTCGGAACCCAAAACAGCCCTTTTAGTAGCGGCTTAGGGGTTGAGGGCTTTGACTAGGATGCCCAGTAGTACCCTTATTCCCTTTTTGTAGTCCTAGGTTCCTTATAAAGTTACCCAATACCAAAAAGAGAGGACTTTTTTTTCTTAGGTTACTGGGTACCCTAGTTGAGTTAAGGGTTTAGGGGCTAAAGGGAACTCCAGAAAGTTGGAATATGGATTAATGGTAGGATCCCCTATAATTTACCGTAAACGGACTATGATAATGATATTCCAACTTTCTGGCTTCTACTGTAAGGGGTTTAGGGTTAAATCATAAGGATCCTAGTTTTGGCTCAACCCTTACGGGTGCCTATAAGTGGGGTTCCCGAACTCCCCAATTGTGAGATCCTTGGTCCGTAGGTGGTCTTTCGAGTGCCTACTTTATGAGGCTGCTTGGAAATTCTGCACTAACAGAAAGGTCAGGGCTTTAGGGCTCATCCGAGGGGTACGAGTTAACGGTATAGGGTTTAACGGATTAGGTAGTTAAGATTTACGGGCTTGTTGCACTGTTTGCTTCTTACCCTAAGGGTCCATGTACTCAACATGTATAGACGTTGGCCTTAAGGTAGTCCCTTTCTAGGTACTCTGGGGCCAAAGTCTATACTATTTGAGTACATGGACCCTGAGGGTGATTCAGTCATCGAGCGGCGGGGCCTAAAGATGCTGGCCAGAGCTTTCCACAGGCGGCAGTGATGCTTTTGGGATATAACTAGGTGTAAGATGCAATCGCACCCCTCTTTCAAGACACCCTCAAACCCCAGATACCCTCAACTCCCTCAACAAAACCCTCAACATCCCTGAGCAATAAACGGATTGATGTTCGTGCGGCCAGCAGTTCGAGTGCTTCTCGCCCTAAGAGTCGGTCGGCAGCTCCTCCCTTCCCTAAGCCTAAACCCTATATTCCGAAACCCCAGATGGACAGAACCGTAAGCCGAAGCATGTAAGCCTAAAACTATGGACCTAAAATGCACAAAAAAAGGCACAAACTACCCTAAACTCTAAAATCTAACCCCTTAGACCCTAACATGCACTGAAAACATCAACTGCAAAACCCTAAACCCTAAAGAAATGCACAAACAAAAACCAATAACTACCAGTCCTCAAGCTCAAATCCTGAACCCTGAATCAAGCCTTCAACCCAGGACCCCCCCCAAAGGCAGAGTCCTTATGGGCCTTAATAGTGGTATTTGGGGTATATCAGAGGGTTCTTGGGGGTTTAGGAAAGCCCTAAACCCCGAAGCCCTGAAGCCTTAACCTTATACGTACTAAACCACCTTAGTAGCTGAGCGGAGACACTTTATATACACTTTTTTGGTATAATATTACCCACTATAAATCTAAAAGTGTACACTTTTGGGGGGGCTTATGAACTCAGCAAATAAACTACCTTCAGAACCCTTGAAGGAACCCTTATGGTACCCTTAAAGGATCCCTGAGGGTTATAACCCTATACTGAACTACCTTGTGGGGCAGGGCTCAACTGGCTGAACCCGGAGACACATGCCCTTGATCGCTTCCAGCGGCGCAAGTGCGACGTCAGGCAGGTCGAGATAGAATTGGGTCTTCGAAGAGGATGGAATGCTTTCGTCGTCAATCACAAACAAGGAAGGGATTGTGTGTTTCAAATCGCTCGACATAGCAACGCTCGATTTGTTTATGGGTCATTCTGAGGGGGGGTTAAAGTTCGCTTTTTCTCTGTAGGTTTAGCGCTTGAGTGCTTCAGTTTTTAGGGTTCTAGCTTTAGGATAAGTTCAGTTCGTTTAGGTTTAGGATTACTGGCTTCGGCGGTTTAGAGGAGGACTGTTTGACTGACTGACCAAGCGTTTGGATGTAGGGAGTCGGGTGTAGGATTTTGCATTGTGGACTTTGGATGCAGGGTTTGGTATTCGACAAAATCTTCCCTTGCCTTGAGGAAAAGACAGAACCAACCGAAACTCCACTGTAGCGCAAACCACCTTACGGCCCACTTCGGACACGCATGAGCTCTGAACTCTTCCCTACCACCCCAGCCCTAGACTCTAGACCACAAAAATTATACTGCTCGGGCCTCAACCATTACTAGTACTACTTTGCGGGCTCCTTATCTTTAGGGCTCCTTTATTGGCTACAGCTGGCCCTCCAGGGCTGCCCTTGTTTGAACAGTATAAAATGGTAAAGCATGCTGAATGGAACCCATAGTACCCCCAAACTACCTCTCTAGAACCTGCTGAGAATTCTTCTGGAACCTTTACAGTACCACAACCCGTCACAACCCTTAAAGAGAGCCCTTTGGAGGAACCCTTCAAGGAGCCCTGATAGAACCCTTCACAACCCTCTTTGAAGCCTTAAAAAAAATGTCAGGATGGTCGAAGAGCTCTGGGATTCGTGGATGAAGGCCAAGGACGCACCTCATGGGCTCTGCACGGGTTTATGCCGGTTGTTAGAGGGTTCTTTGAAGGGTTCCAACACTCTGGTCTTTGAGGCTGGAGGTTGTGAGGGTCTTGAAGAGTTTCGAGACCCCAAATAGGGCTTCAAGGACTCATGTGTTGTTGCATTTTCCCCGATGACCATGTTACAGACATCAAGCAAGTTTCGAGTTTGGCAGTCTTTGCTTTGTGTTGTTTGTTCTCTTCCGAAGGCTCCATCTACACTACCAATATGGTATTCGGTCAGAAAAGATCATGCATATTACGGTTTTTTGGGGGCGCACATAATTGCATACTGGCAGTAGTTATGGAGCCTTTGGGTTTATCTTGTTCCTTAGGGTCCAAGTACTCTTTATTAGAGGACTTTGGGGTCTTTTTGGGTAACAAAAGGCATAAATGAGGACTACTTGGATCCTTAAGATTCTGTAACAGCAGCAACATCAAGCCATGGGCTCGACCCTAACCTCTACAGCCCCTAAACTTGCAAGCCTGAATCCCAAGCACACGAAGGATTAAAGGTTTTAGAGGTTTCAGGGTTTAGCGAGTTCAGTGCTGCTTGGTGTTTCAGGATTTCTTTTCCTCAGTGATTGTTGTTTTGTTTCATCCTTCGGTTTTAAACATGTATATGTGGAAGTCCAGGCCGCAACATCTCTGCGCCCTGTACATAACCCTAAACCCCTGAACCCGTTCTGGCAGGACACTGAGAAAGGCGCCGTTCTTCTTTTGTGCCTTCTCCTCGGATCTGCCCGGCTAAGGGCTTTTAGTCTTTTTAGTCTTGGTTAATGTAGAAGCTTAAAGAATTACAAATGTTGCTCCGGAGGGCTCCCCCTAAAAACTGTATAGGCTGTACGGTTTCGGGTTTTAGGTTGGTGCTGGGGTCTAATTACGCCGGAAACCTGAGATGGGGAGTCACTATGGCCCTATCACGACGGCATGCGCCCGGATCCGACGGGCGAGCTCGACGATCCCTTGAAGCCGGCTCGGGCAGCGCGCCGTCTGCGTCGCGACGCCGCAGGAGAAAGCCTCATGCTGTGGCCGTCCTCGCCGCTGAACATGCCACCGCAGCCATGTTTGCTATGTTCGGAAGTTGGCTTCCGGACGTGCTCCGAGTGGCTGGAACACGTGCGAACTCGGCATGGCGGATTGCAAAGGTATCGCAACGCCTTTTTGCATCTGGAGAGTTTGGCGCCCCAAACACAAGCCGCAAACCCTGCCTGTGAACCAACTTAGCCTATACAAACTTATACACGAGAAACTCTGAAAACACCGTAGGTCTTTCCAGTAGCCCGCACGCCTAGTGACTGAATGCAGCTGCTCCGCACTGCTGTTTGGGCTAAACACAGTTGTTTAGCATAGTGGCCCGGATTACTTGCTTAAGCTGTCCCAGTAAAGTCTTTGATGTAGCTACACTTTGTTACACCCAAAGCCTTATTGTTATGCCAACTAGCAACGGTCCCTGCATTCGTCAAGGTCCCTCCTTTCTGGATTGAAGCTGCTGCCACTACCCTAAACCGCCTAAGCCATACCCCGAACTCCAAATGCAAACCCTTAACCCGAAGTGTGCCAATTCCATCGGCATTTCGAGATTCCTGGATCGTACCTTAAGGGTCCCAGGACCCATCAGCGATCCTGTTCAAGAGGATTTACGCATGCATGCATGCATGCATGCATGCATGCATGTACGTATGTACAGTATGTATGTGTATTTGTATGTGTATGTGTATATCGGTATAGTTATAGATAAATTCTATAGAGGTGTTAGAAGGCTTTGAAGTCCCCTGCCTGGTTCGCGGGTTCAAGAATAAGGCGATGTGGGTTAGTGTTCGCAACAGTATATGACCGTTAGTTTCTTGGACTTGTAGGCCTAAAGGGTTGAAGCTTGCCATAGGGGATTTCAATAATAGGGGCCCCCACACACGGCACCCTAGTGTTTAGAATGTCCGTCTGTGCTGCCAGTCCGCGACGACCTGTCTTTGGAGCATCGACAGCGTAGGCTTCAGTCACCCAAGCCATATTCGACATTGCATAATCAATAAAAATAGTTTCCGGGTTTCAGTGCAACGAAATACGCACCTAGAAATTACAGCAAGCCTACAAGACCTATGATAGTGCAGCATAACCCTCGCAAACCCCGTAAGTTGAAGCTCGGCAACTCTCAATTTTTTGGCGCCCTAAACCCTAAACCCCTAAACCCCTAAACCCTAAGCCCTTGAACCCTAAACTCCTAAACCCTAAACCTTATAAGCCCTGAACCCCAAACGGGTAGCGAGGCACAGTACCTGTGCGGCCGCCCTCGGAGCTCTCCAGAAGCAAGGCTCTCTTCTCAGAAAATCGCGGGATTCAGGTGTTAAGCGGGTTTAGGGTTTAGGGTTTAGGTTGTCAATCCCTAAGGGTCCATGTACCCGTATGGAGATACATGGGCCCCAAAGTACCTATATAGGGACTACATTAGGGCCAATGTACATACTATATGAGTACATGGACCCTTAGGGAATGGGTTGATAGTCGTCTTGCGAGTGTTGTCGCTGCGGCCTCTTTGAGAGTTTGTGTTTTTTTACGGGTGTTGAAAGGGCGTTTGCATGATTTTCGTGAGGGCATTGTCAGTGATTTCATGGATTTATACGTATTCGCAGGGTTGCTCCATCAACAACCCCAGCATCGCCTGGTCCAGGACCCCGTTTAGGAAACCCACCACCCGTGCTGCTGTCGACAACAGAGGCAGCACCACTACGGCCAAGGCCAGCATCAACTCAGAAGCAGCTGCAAGCAAGTGTGGTTGTGGTTGTGGTTGCTGCTGTTGATGCTGCTACTGCTGCTGCTGCTTTTGGTGTTGGTGTTGGGGTTGCTGCCGTTGTTGTGGTTGCTATTGCTGTTGCTGTTGGCTGCTATTGATGTTGTTGTTGCTGGTGGCGGAGCTGGTGCTGATGCTGATGCTTTTTTTGGTGGTGTTGTCGGTGCTGGTGCGGGTGTGCTGGTGCTGGTGCTGGTGCTGGTGCCGGTGCTGGTGCTGGTGCTGGTGGGGGTGTTGTTGTTGTGGTGTCGTTATCTTGTCGTGGTCGTAATAGATTTCCTCATTGTGGTGAGTTGTGTTGGTTGTTGTCGAGAAACAGTATCATGCGGTCGACCATCGTGTAAGCCAACATCGTAATCGTTGTCTTAGCGGTTAGAGCAACAGATAACATCATTTTGAATCATTTTCACTCCCACTCCAATCACCCGAATAATCGCCCAACTCTTGCATCTTGCGTTGACCTGGTAGATTCTTTAATTAAGGGGTATTGGAGTCCCCTAAACCCATATAGATCCCTTAAAGGAGCCGAGCCCTATAGATCCCTTTTTGATCCTTTCAAGGAACCCTAGGTATTCCTTAATTGAGCGGTGTTGGGATCTCTGAGAACAGTACTCAGAATCCGACAGGTTCGGCTGAAAGATCTGGTGCCAGACAAGGTGGTTTGCGTCGGGGAGCCTGGCTGCAGAGGGTTTAGCGGTTTAGGGTTTAGGGGGTTCAGGGTTTAGGGGGTTTAGGGTTTAGGGGTGTTAGGGTTTCGGGTTTAGGTGGTTTAGGGTTTAGGGCTTAGGGGGTTTAGGGTTAGGGTTAGGGTTCTGCATGGACTTCCCGAAAGCCTTAAACCCTTAATCCCCGAACCCCGAAACCTGAAATCAATACCTTAGACCCAAACCCCCCAAACTTCAATATCTCTGAAACTTTGACCGGATTCCATAGTGCTTCAGCAAGTCGCTGCCCTCCCAGGGATTTCAGCCAGTTTTCGTGCAGCTGGACACCTCCGTTCTCGAGGCTCGTGCTCGTTTCAGATTGCAAGTTTGGGATTAGGGTTGGGGTTTAGGTAAGGTTAAGGCCAGGTCCACCAACGGTACTACACGGAGTGTTGCAAGCATAAGCGATCTATGTGGGTTCTGGCTTTGTTCTTGAAGGCTTTGGGGTGTAGGATTTATAGGGTAATGTAGACCCTGATTTGTGAGCCTTCTTCCCTAAGGGCATCTCTATTGGTATCCCCACCAAATTCAGGGCTTCGGGATTTAGGGTGTGGAGGTTTAGGTTGAATTCAGTGTTTTGGGTGCAGAGGGTTTTGGGAAACCCACCTGAAAGGATCCCTCAATACAGAGTCTGTTCCGTTTCAGAAAGAGTTTAGAGGGTCTTTGGGGGAAGGAGCCCTCAATACGTAGTCCTTCTTTTGTGGTTCAAGCAGGGTTTTGAGGGTCCTTGGGCTTCAAACGCCTCCCCTTTGGGGGGGGAACCACAGAAGGACATCATGTCAAGCAACGCTCTATTAACTAGGTTTCCCGGTAGTATCCTTTTGCCATTTTTTGGGGTTGTTCTCTTGTTGAACCAAATAGTAGCCCAAAACAAGGTTTCAGCCAACCCGCTTCTTCCACAAGCTCTGTAAAGGAAGAGCGGCAGGGAAAAGGACCTCAGCTTTTTAAACCCACGCGTGGTGTCTGTTTCAGCGCACGCCTCGCTTGAGAGGGGACTCGATGGGAGGGTTGGGTCTAACATGTGCAAAATACCCCAAACATTTGTGCTAAAGATGCCTTGACCAAGTCCCTGAGCATCTACCAAGGACCCAGTCATAAATCCCGAAGCTATAAAAAAAAACTGTCATAGCCATGGCACCTCTTAATACGGTTGGTACTATAAATCCTGCAGTACCCTAAATTACGGGAAAAATGGTATATTCCTTTTTATGGGTCATGCAGGATTTATATCATCAACCGTAGCCCCCATTTAACACATCCACTGCGGCCGGCACGTCAGGCGGGACGTGTCACGGCCTCAGCAAGTCCTCGGTTGAGGGGCTGTCTACAGTTCTCTCGTTAAGGAAATACCCCAAGGGTCCAAAGGACCCCATAATTAGATACTCGGTTTTCGGATAGTAGTTATGCAGGTTAGGATTTCGGAGAGTATATGATTATTAGGTACTTGGACCCTTGGGGATATGTTTTGGTCAGACTTTGCAGGTTGTGTACACCTAGTGTGCCCAATACCCCTTAATTAAGGAGTATACTTGTACCGTAAGCATAGTATTAAGGCCCCTATGAGTTTAAGGCACATTCCTTGTTTCAGGGATATTGGGCTCTCGGGGCAACTGTGGTTCTCGCAAACAGATGTTGTTACGGTTTCAGGCAGTCTTCCTAGGGGTGCCTCCGGCTGTGTACAAGAAATTGCTAAAATGTGTCGGAAGGCATTTTGGCTGTTAGAGTTCTGGTATTGAGGCTTTGGGTGGGGTTCAGCGCTTTGTGGATGTGAAGGCTCGCTGAAGTTTCGTATGTTATGAGGTTTTGGATAATATAGGGTTCTGAGTAATCAGTAGTAACAGTAGTAGTTTCCTCTTCTGGTCCGCGCTATACCTTTCAGCTATAGTAACCCCCAAAACCCTGAACCCCTAAACCTTAAATCCTAAGCCCTAAAGCCTTATCAACCTTAAACTTAACAGCTAGGACCTAGAGTAGGCCCTTGTTCCCTTTTTAAGGGTTCTAAGGTTGGGTTGGTGGCAAGGTTGTTGTCCGCATTTGTGTTTGTATTCTTCGTTGTCGTTGTTGTTCTCCCTTCCACGTCCTGTTTGTCGTTTCGGTTGTCGTGGTCGACAACATCGGTGTCGTGGTAGTGGCGTTGGTGGAGGTGTGGGGAGGTGGTGATGGGGATGATCGTAGGTGTGTTTGTTCGTGTTTTGCCGTTGTTGCGTTGCTTTGCTGGCCATTGATATCATGTCAGCCTCATAGGGATTTTTTGCCGCAAGCCTCTCTGACTGCGAGACTTTGCGGTGAAAGCAGTAGCTGCAAGGGTGAATACAGTGTAGCTACTCGTATTTCTAAAGAAACGGCAGCGCAAAAGCTTCGAAACCCCGCAGACTTAGACTTGACTTAAGTTCTCCAAACCGGTACAGCCCCCAAAGATCACAAGGCATATTATTTGCGGCAAATCCAACGATGATAGCCTAACTTCTACAGGTTCGTCAACATGAAAGCTCAGAGCACCCAGGTGTACCACGTCGCCTTCACGTGCCAGAAGTCCTTTCACACTTACATGGAGGAGGCATCCTGCACGCAGGAGTGCTTCTCTTCGTCTGCCATAAACCATGAGCCCTGACCCTCTTGTGATAGAGCCAAGCCTGGTCAACCCCCATCAATCCCCGGTCAAGACTTGTAAACCGTCGAAAGCCGTATGGGTGGTTGTCAAAATTCGGGTCCCTTTTTGCGTCCCTATTATAGTACGGCACCTATTATTTAGGGTACCCAAAAAGGTGACTATAATTTGGGCAACCACCCGTATCAAACCTTATTCAACAGTCCATTTCCCTTCCTGTTGCGCAGGCAAGAGTTCTTCCCAGGAACAAAGGTGTGGAGGTCGCTGTTCCGTGCCGTCCCAAGTGGGTTTTAGGGTTGCCATAGATATGAGGGGTTCCCTTAAGCAGGTCTTTTAGCGGATTGTTCAGGCTTTGATAGATGTTGCCTTGATTCGTCTTGAAGGCAGCGAGCCAAGACGGTGACAACGCCCAGGTGTTTAAGCGCTTTGGTTTGTCTAGGTCGTTTAGAGAGCATTGCCTACGGTTGTGGCTGACGGTTTGGATCCTCCAAGCAACCCCCGACAGCACAAATCCAAGCCCCAGACCTAAAACCCGAGGCGTACATCCCAGACAGGCCTAAAGCGGCGGAGCCTTAAACTAGGTATTCATTTGGGAGAATTGTTGATTTTGTCTGGTGTTTACAGTATAAAGTTTACAGAGCCCTAGCTATGAATAATGTTGGGGACTGTCTTCCACACCTAGTAAACTCCCGCGAAGACACTTTAATCTGAATCCCCTGAGGCGTATGAAACGGGCGCAATCTGTTCAGCCGAAACCTTAAGACGTTATAGGATCTAAATCCAAAGTCCTAAAGTCCTAAACTCCTAAACCCTATAGCAGGGTGTAGGTTTCGCAGGGTTTATTCTGTCGAGTAGCCCTTTAAACTCAAAGCCTTAGCAAGAAGCCAAACCCTAAACCCCAACCCCTGAACCCTAAACCCCTAATCCCTAAACCCCTAAACCTCAAAACCCAACCCCGAAATTCTACGGTGCCGAAGGCATAAAGAAGCCAAATCCTAAACCCTCCACCCTAGACCCTAAACCCCTAACCCTGAAACCCGAAATTCGACGGTGCCGAAGGCTCATGGGCGTCCTAAGCCGCGAGGGCCTCTACGACGTGAATCTCGTTATCGAAGGCACTTGGAGGCCTGGTCTTTCTTTCTCTACCTTAACCTACCAAAACCTACTTTTTTGTAGGGTCCCTATAAATACCATATTTCTAATAAGAACCTACAAAAAAGTATAGGGTTTGGTAGTTTAAGGTAGGGCTTTATGGCTTAATCGGGTTTAGGGTTTGGGGTTTTAGGGTTTAATGTTAGGCCTTTCTTTTATTTTTCTTACAATTCCCCGTAGTACCGTCATGCCTTTTTTGTAGTCCTAGGTTCCTTATAAAGTTACCTCGTGCCCAAAATGGAGCCCTTTTCTTCCTAGGTTACTGGGCATCCTAGCTTTTAATTCTGAAACCTACCTTTATGGTTTCCTTATACCGGTTCTGTTAAAAAGGTGGAGGCCCAGGGCTTCTGTTTTAGGTGATTATACGTTTTCTGTATGGGTTCAGGGCTGAGGGTTTTCGGGTTTAGGGTTTCAGGGTTTAGGGTTTAAGGGTTTGTAGGGTTTAGGGTTCGGGATTTAGGATTGGGATCTACGCAGGTTCTTTCTGGTTTCTGTGAGGTTTCTGCACAGGTCTACATGGGTTCTGTAATGTCTTTTGGTTGTACATGGGTCTATCAGGCCTTGCGGTTCAGGATTTCGGAGGTTGAGCGTACCCGAAACCCTACTCAGCAAATCTAGATTCCAGATGAGTAACCCACCTCCTTTAAAGGTCAAAATAAGATCTAAACCTCTCAGCCCATCACCCTATAAGGGTCCAAGTAATTACTCCTTATTGTTGGACTTTGGAGCCTTTTGGGCCCCCCAAAACCACAGATGGTCAAAGAAAAGCCTGCGCCAGCCCCTAAACCCTAAACCTTAAGCCCTAAACGCTAAACCGTATAGCCTTCACCTTTTGACTTTTGGGCGCGCGAGGTCCGACAATCGCAAGGTGCTCACAGTGGGCTCTTCGGAAGCCCGGCTTACCCTAAGTTTCCTTTAAGGGTTCCTCGGAGGGCACTATAAGGGTTCCTTTAAGGGTTCTATAGGGTTCTACAGGGTTTAGGGTTCTATAGGGTTCTATAAGGTTCAGGGTTTAGGGTTGAGGGTTAATAGATTTTGGAGTTTAGGCCCAAGGACTCCAATATCCAGTAATTAAGGAATAGGGATCTGATTATAAGCTAAGGTATGTTTCTTAATTACGGGATATTGGAGTCTCGGGTGGTTTGAGGGTTTATGGTTCCGGATTGCAGGTGGATATCGTAAACTCATAGGGTGGGTGTGAACCCTTTGGGGCTGCTTATCATAATTTATGGCATGATATACCCCCCCCCCCCCAAGCCCTTTTCTACTTTTTAAGGCCCCTACGTTCGGATCCACTTTTTCGGATCCTCTTCGCCAAAACATCAGGCGTCCTCTCTGCAATTCTGCAATGAACAAGGAAGATGAAACCTTATGAAGTTGTCAAGCAGCAGGCGCTACAAGGGGCTTGAACTCGAGGTCGACGACGTCGGCATTGCCCTCCCTGTCGACGACTGGCCGGTCTTCGAAGGCGCTGATAGCACTTTGGATCAGCCATGGCATGGCGACGGTGTCGAGCACTCCTGGGTCGCATGGTGGCATGGCAGCCAACACACCGTGCATGCTTTGCTGCACGATACCGGCGGATTGGATCGGTACCTTGCCACACATTTGGCCCAATTCCGAGCCATCTGCAAACGCCACGGGTGCCGCTGCTTGTTGGTCGGCGGCGCAGCCCGAGCCAGGGTCGTGGGCATCCCTGCCGGGACCTGCGTCGTCTACGGCTACAAGCTGCCCCAATTAATGTTTTCGTTGTTTTCAGGCTGACAGGAAGCGTGCAGGAGTTCAAGCTCTAAGTGTCAGATTTGAGGACAGGGTTTTGCAAAGTGAACGGCTTCTACCCGTACAGCTACTGTCAAGATCATTGGCTCTTCAGCCTTGAACCATACTTGCAGGATCATGCGACTCAGTAAGTATAAGTAAGGTTATAGGTATCTTAATAGGGGTTATGAGTTATAGTTATGAGTACTTAAAACTTAGTTACCTTGATTATAACCCTAGCTACCAAGTCCCATGACCCTTCAACTAAACTTCTCTGAGCCCTGAGCCGGTCTGGAAGCTATCATGTCGGGTGCAACAGCGGGCCAGATTGCAGGGTCTTGATCATTGCCCGTGCTATTCTGAGGTTCCTTAGTATAATTATAGTATAATGGGCGCCAGAACCTTATTCTAATAGTTAAGGCCCCTGTATTATAAACCCTGAGCCCCAGAGTCTAGCATCGTTGTTGGGCTTGGTCTTCGGAACACGTGTGTTCCGAGGCTTGGGTTTCGAGATTAGGAGCACAGCCAGACGGTGATAAATGTGATGCGCCTGCTCATTCTACTCCGGCTCCTACTGCTGCTGCCCGTGGCACTGCTTCTGCTACCATGACGGCGATGCGACTACGAGTACGACTGCACTTTCGACGACGAGGACGGCCAAAACCGTCACCACGACGACGATCACCGACGACAAAAACAGCCGCCACAACAACCAGCACAACAACGCCACCACCAACAACAGCCACATTTGCTACTCCTAGTCCCACTCCTGCTACTCGTGTTGCTCCTGCTACTCCTGCTACTCCTTCTACTCCTGCCACTGCTCCTATTCCTGCTGCTCCTGCTGCTACGGCTACTGCTATTCCTACTCCTGCTCCTACCCCTATTCCTACTCTTGCTCCTACTACTACTACTACTAATAATAATAATCATAATCATTATTACTACTTCTACTGCTGCTACCAGTAGTAGCAGTGGTACTACTACGACTACCACTACCACTACCACTACCACTACCACTACCACTACCACTACCACTACCACTACCACTACCACTACCACTACCACTACCACTACCACTACCACTACCACTACCACTACTACTAACTGCTACTGCTACTGCTACTGCTACTGCTACTGCTACTACCACCGCTACGACTACTACCACTAAAATCACCACCACCACCACCACCACCACCACCATCACCGCCACCACCGCCACGGCCACTGCCACTGCCACGACGACGACTACGACTTCTACTTCCGCTTCTACTTCTTCTTCTACTTCTACTTCTCTTTCTACTTCTACTTCAGCCACTAGGTCTGCTATGTCTACTACATCTACGACGACGACGACGACTACTACTACTACCACCACTACCGCCACTACAACATCGACTAATACTATGCCTCCTCCTCCTACTCCTGCTGCCGCCTCCTTCTTCTACTGCTTCTTCTGCTACTGCTACTACGACTACCACCACTACTACTACCACTACTACTACTACTACTACTACTACTACTACTACGCCTACTACTACTACTACTACTACTACTACTACTACTACTACTACCACTACCATTACCACTACCACTACCACTACCACTGCCACTACCACTACCACTACCACTACCACTACCACTACCACTACCACTACCACTACCACTACCACTACCACTACCACTACCACTACTACTACTACTACTACTACTACTACTACTACTACTACTACTACTACTACTACTACTAGCGAGTAGGTCGTCAGTCCTGTTGTTCTTATGCTTCGGCACGGGCCGATCCCTGACGTTAGCCTTCCCCGGCGCAGCTGCACCCTGAGGTTTCGCTAGCGATGTCGAGGGCTGCACACATAATATAGGGGCCTGATTGATTCCCTATCCTTTTTTGGGGGTTCCTTACTATGATTGTAAAAGGGCCCAAAAACCTATTCTAATTTTCAAAGCCCCTGAGCACATCATCTCATAATTCGAGGACCCTAAGCTCCAAGCTTAGCTATAGGGGCCTGAGTAATTAGAACAGTTTTTTGGGGCCCTTTATACGTAATAGTGATATGGAACCCCCAAAATAGTATGGTAATTATTTAGGCCCTTTATGGTACGTCCCTGGCTATGTTGACGGCTTTGGTGGCCTTATCTACTTGGGTGGTTGTCAAAATTAGGGTCCCTTTTTGGGTCCTTATTAATGTACGGCACCCAATATTTAGGGTACCCAAAAAGGGACCACAATTTTGACAACCGCCCACTTGCTTAGAACCAGCTCAATGGTCTAGCGGTTTAGTCTCGTCTCTTCTGCTTTGTGCCAAGGAGAGTGAACTGGACTCGAGCTCAACTACCAAATCACAATCCTCTAGCTCTTTTGTGCCTCGGCAAGTTTTTCATCCCCAACCCCTGAGACCATAAATACATCATCTAAACCTTACACCTTAAACCCCTCCCTCTTCCCTCCTCCTCCCTTATATTCATACTAATACTAATACTACGCACAAGAAGCCCAGCCCCTAAACCCCACGGCATGAGCTGAAACCCTCAATCTGCTTCCCTTGCCTCGAGCTCCGTCCTCGGTTCTCTTTGATCACCTAGCCGGCAATACGCCTTACATCCCAGGGTTCGGTCTTAAGATTTTAATGTTGGGTCCACCACCCTTGCGACAGTAAAGGAGCTGCGATGGGTCTTATATAATGTACCACCTCCTCTGTCGTCACTATCACTCTAAGGCGAACTAGCCTTACCTCGACCATGTCTAGGCCCCAAAGCAGAAGCCATGACACCTAAAACAAGGATCCCAATGCCCCCGCAGGCCGGAAGGCCTCAACCCCGAAGGGTACACCTCGCCGTTACACGGGCACACAGCATTCAATAAACAAGAACATGTGCCAGAATATGGCGTAATTATGCCGCAAACTGCTTGGCGAGCATTACGGAAGAATGCTTCCCTCAGTGGAAGGGTAGGTAGCCTGCAGCAGCCACTGTATAGCAGCAGTAGCAGGAGCACCACCAGTCAGTTCACCCTTGTTGCCCAGGTGCCGATTGACAGGCGCAGACGGTTGATGTATGTTGCCCAGGTCTTGCGATTCCGGGTTCAGCTTGTACCTAGACGAACGATGAGCGTACGCAGATGCACCCTTCAACTCTTGCTTTTGTGACATCAGCTTGTGGTTTTTGCAGCCCTAGATACCTCAGAATTTTCGACTTCATGGCAGACGGCAGAAAATGTGTGTCATTCCGACGAGCCTACAGTCGGGCAAGGGTCGTGTACGAAATGCAAGGTGGAATCGCTAGAAGAAGCAAACCCCACAACGACAAAGACCGAGGTACCCAGAGATCCCAATACCCCTCAATTAAGGAATATACCTTAGATCACAATACTAAGGACTCTATAATTTAAGGTATATTCCTTAATAAAGGGGTATTGGGTTCTCTGGGCACCTTGAGTTTAAGGAGGAACGCGTACCCAGCACGCTGGCTGTGGGCTTCCTGGTTTCTTCACCCTAAGGGTCCATTAGTATATACGTTGGCCCTAATCTAATCCCTATATGGGGAATTACTATGGGAGCCCCTGAAGCCCCGAAGCCACAACTGCTGCTAGGCTGTAAGCCCCGTGAAAGCTGACGTCCGGAAGCCCACTACCGGAGCCTGGCTTCAACTGCCTGAGAGAGAGAGAGAGAGAGAGAGAGAGAGAGAGAGAGAGAGATATATATATATATATACATACACATATATACACACACATATGTATGTGTATATATACATATACGTATATATGTATATATGTATTGTATATATGTATGTATGTATTTATGTGTTTCTGTATGTATGTCTGTATGTATATAGAGGATATTTAATTACACCGTGGTCAAACCTGCAGTCTCAAGAGTCTCTGAGGTCATCTTACTCGACAGATTTTCGGGACTTCGATGGACCCTAAACCCTGAATCTCCTCGCCATTACACCCGAGTTGAACCGTAAACCCTTCCACCACTAAAGCCCTAAACCGGTATACCCGAAGCCCTAAACCCTAAACCCGAAAGTCCTAAACCGTAAACCTTCAAACCCTTCAACCCTAAACCCCTAAACCCTCAACCCTAATCTGATATTCGAGCCGAAGCTGTCAGGAGCGAAGGACGCTCCGACCCCCACGCGCACCACGACGAGGCCGACATCGGCTAATGTTTGCTAGGACCCCTTGGAGGAGCAAGGCACGGGCGCCAATATTCCTAAGGAGCCCCTTTTTTGGGTTTAGGGTTTGGGTGCTCAAGATGAAAGTAATATGGGGGTCTTAACAATCACCTATACTATTTTGGGGGCTCCCTATTATAATTGTAGTATAATGGGCCCCAAAGCCCTATTCTAATTATTAAGCCCCCTATATTACCCTCACCAAGATCCAAAGGTGAAGTGGCTTGGGTCAAACGTTTGCAGGCTTAGTTCACACGAAGAGCTTTGCTTCAAGGTCCCCTAGGTGTCCTGCTCCTCCAAGATTGCACGCTGAGGCAGCACATGGGGCCTGTAGTACCACTGAGTTCTCGAGCATCACACTATCGTTCGCGAGTTTGTATTAGTTAATGCAGGAGCCTGCCAATAAAGAAAACTAGCCAACATGATGCCTTAGAGTTAGCTTTTACGGGTTAGGGCTTTGGGGTGCATTGCTGTATAAGCCTACAAAGTGCTGATCCTTTCCCGGACCGTAACGGGAAGTATGGACTGCTCAGAGGTTCACGGTACTTAGTAGCTAGGGTTATATATCAGGTAACTATACTTCTAATTGGTTATATCCCCAGTTAATGTACTTATAACTGTACTTACTAAGTCCCGAGAACCTCCAAGGGCCTGCACCCCTGGAGTAGTTTCGCAGTGGACTTGGAAGAAACGTTGGTCATTGCAAGGGTCGGAATACGGCAGATGATATAAATCCTACATGACCCGTCATAAGGAATATACCAGAATTCCCATAGTTTTAGGTCCCTAAGGTACTGCAGGATTCCTATCATCAACCGTAGGACCTGCCAGGGGCAAGTTCAAGGTGTGTTTTAGTGGGAGCGTCCATGCGAGTGGGTGTGAGTCGTCACACCTCGCTTTTGTTCAGACACCTTATATAGGGGCCAAAAAAATTAGCAATACTATTTTGGGGGCTCCTCATAAGTATAGTAACAGGATACACCAAAAACCCTATTCTAATTTCGAAGTCCCCTGTATTACCTAGCCTCCTCATCCATGATCCTGCTCTTTGAGGCGGTATTTCCAATAGGGAGTACGCCTTCGGAGATGGCAACAATTTCCCGTGGGGTAAGCTCAATATCGGATCCCTACGCCTTGACCGCTATGTGTCCAAATCCTGATCTGAATAGAAACGCTTCTGCCATTCAGAGCCCCTTCTTTCGGAGGCCTTGCAACATGCAAGGTCAGAGGTAGAGGTGGGGGTGACTTGACTGTGTGAGCATCCCCTCCAGGTTTCGGTGTCCTTCCTGTCGAGTTTGTACAAGCGTCGTGCCCCGCAGACATATCCCAGTGCGACGACACGGCGCAGCGTTTTTTTTAGTTCTCCAAGTTCCGACCTCTCACTTTCTCGGGTCTTATACATCTACCCCTAAACCAATAATTTTGATCCCAGAGTAATTACCCAAGGTACCTTAAAAATGCAAATGTATTTGTGTGTGTGTGTGTGTGTGTGTGTGTCTGTGTGTTTGTAGAGGAGGGGGGCGGGGTCGTATCCGTTTGCTAAACTTGCATTGGTTACTCTATAGGTAGGTAAGTACATCTTATTAACAATCTGAAAAACAGCAACGGTAAACAGCTAGTATAGTAAAAAGCAATCCCTGTACTTATACTTCTCACTAAGGATTTCCTACGTCCTTCTATGTATCCCCTTAAAGGGACCCTTGAAGGAACCCTATACGAGTACATAGACCCTTAGAGTATCTGCATGGAAGAGCTTTGCACTCCCAGAGGGCCCGGGTTGCCCCGGCGTGCTGACTTCCTATTATCAGCGAGTTGCACTGAGGGAGAGTTTAGGTGTATGAAAGGGACGAGAGTTAGGGTATATGAAAGGGGCGAGAGTTCAGATTTATGAAAGGGGGAGAGTCTAGGTTGGTCAAGGGTTTAGGGTTTAGGGATTGGGGTTTAGGGTTTATAGGGTTTGGGGTTTAGGGTCAGTAGTTTAGGGTGCTCTCGAACCCTTTGTGACTGAAGGTTTAGCTCTTTGGTTCAGGGCTTTGGGGGTTTAGGAAGCGACACATAGGCTTTGGGCTTTTGGGGTCATTTCCGCAGTTTTGTCAGTATAAGATCCCCTGGATCGAGCTGCAGTAGGCTCTGCCCTTAACCCTAAACACTAAACCTTAGCCGTAGCGGCCTCTACATGCCCACAGTGGAACCAGACATAGGTGCTGTCAGGCCAAACCCCAAACTCAAACCTCAATTGCGTGGCTGATTGGCTAAACCCTAAACACTATAAACCCTAAACCCCTAAAGCCTAAACTCTGAACCCTAGTGGAGCCCAGGCAAGTAAACGTATAGTGAATAATGTCTTGCCGGGGCCGCCATCTCAAGCATTCTGAGTGATAGCAATACTGTTTGCAATCGTATTCATGCTACTAGTACTAGTAGTCGCCATGGCAAGAGCACTAGTAGCAATGGCAACTTCTTCCAAGCTCTTCCACTGCTCAGCCTCAGTCCCTCATAAGGACCCTTTAGGGGAGCAGGGGCCCTTAATAAGGCCTTTTTAAGGAAGTATAGGCCCCTACCCTCCACCCCCCCGGCCCCCCTAAATGGTCCCTACAAATCCCGTTTAAACTTGTTGGGTTCTTGTAGCTTAGCAGTAAGGGGAAGGTTTAAGCTTTTGTTAATTCTCGGTAGCCACATGAGGCGAAACACAATTCAATAATTTCGGGAGCTCTGCTTCCAAAAGCACGTGCTGGCCGGACAAATTCTCGATTATTTGCAAACCCCTCTGCATATATGACATATCGGAAGTCCCATCCTTCTGCTATTGGGGATCCGACGCTCATCAGCAGCAGCATGTCACATAAAATTCTTACACCCAAACCCTCGAAATCCTGGGTTTGGAAAACTTGGCGTTGAAGAAGCAGCCAGTCCCAACCCTCAGGGTCCATGTACCCAAATAGTAGATACTTTGGCCTTAAAGTACCCCCTATATGCCCTATATAGGCACATTGGGCCCAAAGTATATACTATGCGGGTACATGGATCCTAAGGGTCATGCATTAGGGGTTGTAAAACTTGACGTAAGCAGCTAGTCCTAAACCCTAAACCCTCATGCATCCTAGAAGATGCTAGAGCCCCACAAAGCCTTGTCTCCTTTGTGCAGCTCCTACGTGCATTCAGCTCTCCACACCCGGGCCGCCGATTGCGCCAGAAAGGGGATGCCCATTTGGGTTTAGGGTTTAGGAATGATCAGTCAGCGGACGCAGTAAGTACGATTTCAATTGATTTGAGCGCTGAACGCAAGGGTTCTTTTAGGAGTTTCATTCAGAGCATGATCACGGGACCTGGCACGTGATTTTACAAGGGTTCACGAGAGCTGGTAAAGTCTTAGAATGGGTTGGAGTTCCAGATTTTTGCGGTTTGGGGTTTGGGGTTCAGGGTGAAGGTTTTAGCATTTTAGGGTTCAGGGTTACAGATTGAGGACTTTGTACATAGATGTCCATAGATGTCCAGAGGTACATATACTTGTAAAGTGAAGGGATCCTGAGCACTGCTATGTCGGGTTACATACATAAACCACATTGAAATTCCCTGGTGCTTGTGGCAGGTATCTACATGTACAAGATCTTACAATGTTTCCTAAACCCTAAACCCTAAACCCTAAACCCTAAACCCTAAACCCTAAACCCTAAACCCTAAACCCTAAACCCTAAACCCTAAACCCTGAAAACTTTTGCCAAGTCTAGTTTTCTGCACAAGTACCTACGAAACCTTTGAGGGACCCTGATTCAAAAAAATGAATATTTCCAACAAGCAGTTCAAAGCCGTCAGCTAAGATAGCCACAGTAACCATATCGCAATGATCTTCTGAAATATCCGCAAAGAGCCGTTGATCATACAATCTGCGCGGATGTAGGGTTCAGGAGCCGTAAACTCAAAGCCAGGAATCCTAGACTCTACCGCATTGTGTTGTTAGGTTTTCTGATGGCTACAGCACATTCCGTGAAAGCGACTGGGTATCGCGCATGTCCTCGCTGGAGCAACAATTTAGAAACCCGTTGTTGGAGCTGCAGAGCATGGGCACTGACATGATGTGAAGATATATCAACTGTGAGAGCCCCTACCTTTGAACGACAATCATACTATGGCAAGGACCTTAAACGTATCTTGATCTAGGGTAAACTGTTTGGCAGAGAGCTTGAACTATTCTAGCATGCGGAACTTGATTGCGAGGAGACATTTTTCTGGTCGAACAGTGTTGCCACGGTTTGTTCTTCAAGTCCTTGTTGTAATGTAAAGGCTTTAATAATTATTATTCGGGTTTGGGGGGTCCTTAGTATAGTTATAGTATACTATACCCCCAAACCCTATTTCAATCATTAAGGCCCTTTATAAACCTTTATAGATCCCTTATAGCAACCCTCTAAGGGTCCCTTTAACGGAACCCAATAGTACTTCTAAAGGCCCCTCTCTTACACAATAGCCCCCAAAACCCTATTCCAAGTATCAAGGCCCCTACATTCCCGAAGACTCCATGTGCCCATATAGCAGGTACTTACGCTTTAAAGTACCTATATAGGGACCCCTTTAAGGCCTAACCTTAAGGGGTGCCTTAAAAGGGTTCACAAAGGGGTCTACACGGGCCTACTAGGTTCCTGAGTAGTACCCTTTTGCCCTTTTCATAAACAGAATACTAAGAAAAGAATGCCCTTGTTCCCAGCTCAACTCTACCTTAAACTATCATAGCCTACTTCTTAAAGCTCTTATTCCCTGAATTCCCAAGCCTAAACTATGTATGTTCATGGATCCTTAGCGTTTTCCGATTTCACACCGCAACAAGAACCCTTATTCCTAATTATTGCGTCCTGCCCTTGCCTTTTCAAGCGTTCTGACGGGATCCTTCGCGCAGCCTTCCTGAGCCTGTGGGAATGCCCCACAGCCCTGCAACGATTGAAAGCAGGCATGACTCTAGAGGGTCTTGTGAGTTTCTGTCAGAGTATGTAACCGTGTCACATATTATGCAAGGCGGGTTTATTCTCAAGGGACCAGGGAGTGAACAAGTATTTGGATCCTTGTGCCATGGACACACATCCTTCCTCCGAAAAACAGAATCCTAACGGGTCCTAAGTACATCTACAGTAGAATGTGTGGTTTCTATATCAAGAGCTCATGTTAAGGTTGGGGAGGTGTCCCCACTGACAGTACCTAGAGTGTGCGCACCAGCCCCTGGGCCCCAGATCTCCAAACAGGAAGAACCAAACACCAATACACGACTAGATATGTTTACAGTAAATCCCATAAAGTTGGGAACAGGATCAAGGCCAGATAGTGCTGGGATTCCCTAAATATTACTCTTGAGGATTGAGGCTGTTGGGTTTCCAACTCTTGGGCTCCTACTGTAAATCATAAATAGTCACCGGTGCTATAGCTTCGGGTCTTGATTCTAATCATGCGAAAATTCACCCAAGAACCCCTGTTGAATTGTTCGGCGTGTGTATTACAGAAGGCCCAATGGAAGGTTTAGGGCCTAGCTTTAGGATATAGGTTTCAGGGTTGAGGGCTGAATCCTGCACTCTAAACCCCTACATGAGGCCTACGAAACCCTGCTTTTGAAGATTGTTGATAATGATTTGTATGCATATTTCCCTGAAACGCGGTCAGATATAGTCTACTCCCTACAAGCCTAAATCCTACAATAACCTGAGAAGGCAGTCATGGTCAATCAGGGTGCACCCACTCGGGACGGCCGCTCTTCTGGACCCTCTGCCCAGTTCTCGCTTTTGCAGGTTCTTAGACCCAGAAGTCCAGATCACAGAGGGGAACTTACAGTATTCCGTTGCATCGCGCAGAAATCAGGTTTGTTTGGGCTCTAGGGTGTGAGGATAGGGTTCAGAAACCCGGAGCAAAAAGCTACCCGATCCCTGCCCACCCCCAAACTCGGACTAGAGAGCGTTGCCCTCTGTCTGAACGTTTGCGATGTAAGGGTCAATTAATTGACACAGTCTTCGTGAGCACGGTACCGGCACTAAAGACATGTTGCTAAACGACAGGTATTCCGATACTCTGATATGAACAGTTTAGAGTTCGAGCCAATGACATTAACATGCATGTGTTGTCAGGCTACAGAATCGTGCTAGTGAGTCTTGTCCTGTGGCGCCACACTGTCCGACTTCAGCGCGAAAAGTCTATAGATATGATTCACACAGAGTCTGATCTGGACTTACTGCCCTCCATGTGCCAGTTGTGCGTTGCTTGGCGCTTGCCACCCGTGCAGCTGCCCATGGAGGGTGCACCGGACCGTCGGAATAACAGTTTGCATCAGAGGTCGGATCTTCACACCTGTAAAACAAGGATCCTACTATCTGGGGTACTTTCTTAAAGTCCCCTATCTTCTAGGGTTTAAGGTTTAGGGTTTAATTACTTGGAGGTTCATGGGACTTACTATGTACAGTTATAAGTACCTTAATTGAGGATAGTTATACGTACCTTAACTGGGGATATAACTAATGATAAGTGTAGTTACCTTGTTTATCACGCTAGTCACTAAGTACCATGAACCTTCAAGTAGAAGCCTGAACCCCCAAACCCTAGTCTAATTATCATGGACCTTCTTTTAAACCAAGGCTAGGCCAACGTCCAGTTCTAGCTGCATACCTGGGGCCAACAGGCTGAAGAGCTGCAGTCAGAGGCTCAGGTAGCTTAGGAATACAGTAGAAGCCCAAAAGTTGGAAACCCAATAGCCTCGACCCTTAAGAGCAATTTATAGGGAATCCCAGCACTATTTGGCCTTAATCCGGTTTCCAACTTTATGGGGTTTACTGTAGGTTTTCGGTACAGCATGTCGAGCTCGGAGTGCCGAATTTCAGAGGTGAAGTGGTCTCTTGAGACTTTGTGTTTCGGACTGGCCTGTTTGACCCCGCGTGCTTGTTGATGATGTCTTGCTTGCGGTCGCACTCCTTCAGCCTCACCTCGACGCTTAACTCTGTTTCGCCACTTCACAAGGGAGTTTCCGAAAATGGGGGGACCCTAATATAGCACACGAAGTAGTAGGATCCTTATTATAAGGACCCCGACATAAGGTACCCTACACCCTACATACGCTTTTCGATGAACTCTGAACCTCAAGCCAACCCTCGTGCTCCAGGTACCTAAATCGTGGGTTATTATCGATATATTATGGTGGCAGCCGCAAAGTTGGAAGATGCGCACCCAAAATTTCAGCACCCCACAACTGGAATAAAACACATCTTCCAACTTTGGATTCTTCCAAGTTTGCAACCTTCCAAACTGTTGACTACCGCATGAACCGCTCCAAATGCCGGGACCTAAAGTTGGAAGATGGGACCAAGCAGACCCAATATTTAGTTGCAGTTTCTCCGTCTCTCTCTCTCTCTCTACAATACTGGAGTAATTGCAGTTTTTCTCCCTCTGCAATACTGGAGCGGCCATGGTATTTGCAGTTTCTCTCTTTCTGCAATATATTGGAGCGGTCGTAGTAATTGTGCAACACTGGAGCGGTCCTAGGAATTGCAGTTCTCTCTCTCTCTCTCTCTGCAATACTGGAGCGGTCGTAGTATTTGCAGCTATTCTCTCTCTGCAAGACTGCAGTCGTCGTAATACTTGCAGTTTCTCTCTCTCTCTCTGCAATACTGGAGCGGTCGTAGTAATTGCAGGGTCTCTCTTTCTGCAATACTGGAGCGGTCGTAGTACTTGCAGTTTCTCTCTCTCTCGCGCTCTGCAATATTGGAGTGGTCGCAGTAATTGCCGTTTCCCTCTTTCAGCACTATACTGGAACGGTCGAAGTAATTGCGGTTTCTCTCTCTGCATTACTGGAGCTGCTTCCCACAAACCGAAAGTTGGAAGATACCGTTACCGCATCAACTGGTCCAAACGCCGGGACCTAAAGTTGGAAGATGGGACCAAGTCAAACCCAAAGTTGGAAGATGCCGTTGCCGCATCAACCGTTCCAATTGCCGCCTTCCAACTTGCCGGCGGCTACTGTATGTACCCCAGTGGCCCATTATCTAGGTAACCGGAATCCGAGCACAACGGCCCAAGACATGAAAAGGTTTAGGTTCATGTTGAGTTCATCGACAGGTTGAGAGTGTGTACATGTAGCCTTGTAGCGCGACGAGCGGTACCCGCATATGCTGCTGCATTATGTGATTTGTAGACAACTCGTCGTTAAGCCTGATTTCGATTAAACCGTAAACCCTAAACCCTAAGCCCTAAACCCTAAATCCTAAAGAAACCCCAGCCTAAGCCCTAAGCCCTTATTGGGATTGCTAGGTAGCCGCAGCTTCGAAAGCAAAGGCCAGAAATCCGACCTGCCAACGTTGCAGGCTACCCATGGGTGCTTCTTCGTGCTGCCAGGGCAGGGTTCGACGTAGTCTAGAGTTCGGAATGGATCCGAGGATGCCCAGTAGTACCCTTATTCCCTTTTTGTAGTCCTAGGTTCCCTATAAAGTTACCCAGTACCAAAAGTGGAGCCTTTTTATTCCTAGGTCACTGGGCATCCTATGCTCGTAGCTAGTAGTACTGCCGTTACGTAAGGTATACCTAAAAACTTAAACCCTGTTGCATTGTTTAAGGCCCTTATATTGGCCCCTGCAAGGTCCATGCACTACCCAAATACCGGCAGTACTGTCGGGTCCCCAAATTTGGATACTTGGACCCCTGGGGTGAGACTGTAGGGTTTTAAAGCCAAAGCCCCACACTAGGGGTTTGGGAGTAGGGTTTATAGGGGTTAGAGGTGTGCGCTTAAGGTTTGTAGAGGTCGGGGATTGGGGTTTGGGTTAAGGCTTTAAGGTGGGATTTGGCTTGAAGAAAATGTGAGTCCTAAGCCCCTCCACACTTAATGCCTAAGCCCTCAAATTCCTAAGCCCTAGACCCTTACAACGCTCATAGAACCCCTAGAGATCGCTTTGAAACCCTATAAACCCTACTGTAAACGCTGCAAAAACCCTGTACACCCCTTTCAAAACCTTAAACCCTTTAATCAAACCCTATAGATCCCTTTAATTTCAACACCCTCGACCCTTAAAACAAACCCTATAGATCCCTTTTAAAACCCTCGACCCTTAAAACAAAACCCTATCAGCCCTGAATGCGGCGGAGATGTCCCGCTGTCTGCAGCCGAGCTGCGAGAAAGCAACGCTTCCGTAGGGCCTGCCGCTCGCACGCGTCTGACGTTAGAAAAGGGGGCCCCGGTGGGTTTAGGGGTTTACGGTTGCTTTAAGTGTTGTGCCTTTGTTTGTCGGTCCTTTCAGAGATCCTGGTAACTAAGCGGTTCCATACAAGTTGTAGAGAGCTTGAAAGTTTAGGGTTTGCAAAGGCTCCTGGTAGCTGGGTGACGATGATTATGGAACCATGCACAGCATAGTCTTTGGGAATTGAGCAATCCTACAAAGTGGGTAATTCGCCCCGCAAGCATAGACTCCTCCAGTCCCTCTTTTGGGTCCTCCGAGTTGCTGCACCGTCAGAATCGAGACAGGATGGTTTAGTTTTGTGGGTTCAGTTGGTGACAACGACAGGACATTAGACGTACCCTGATGCAGTAGTTGCATGCTATGCAGTGATTAGGGAAGCCTACTGCCAACGAAGCCCTAAAACCGCGAGTTGTTATAAGGTTTGGGTTGGAGTTCACGGAAACCGAAGGATCCGAACCCCAAATCCCAGTGCCATCTCACAGAGCCAAAACATCCCCAAAGCCTAGATCTTAGATCTGGCCAGCTTGTCAGCTAAATCGTAGTATAGCGGCCAAAGCGATCACTAATGCTATTTGGGTGGGCTCCTTATGTATAATTATGGTATGTAATATACCTCGTCCCTTTATTGTAACTATTAAGGCCCCTATATTATAGTACCCCCTTCGATCCCGTACAGAAACCTTAAAAGAACCCATGAAAGGAGCCCGAAATTCGATTGTAATTATTAAGGCCCTTACCCTAAGGGTCCATGTACCCATATAGAGATACATGGGACTACATTAGGGCCAACGCATAATAAACTATATGAGTACATGGACCCTTAGGGATATACTAAAGCCTACAGGTCTGGCCTGTCAGTCAATCCCTCACGCAGGAAGCGTTCTTCATCGCCACTAAAGGAGGTAGCTGTTTGGCCCGGGACTTAGTGGGGGCTGAGGGTTTAGGTTTGGAGATTGAGTTATGGTTTTCTGGGGGCTGGGGCCCTGACGGTCTATATGGGAGTTTCCGAAAATAAGGGTACCGTATTTTGGGGTCCTTATAGTAAGGATCCTACTATTAAGCGTACTATATTAGGGCTCCCTATTTTCGGAAACTCCCATATGGTGCCAGACTCTCAGTTCACCTGCCTCGGGAATACGGATTATGGTTGTCTCATTGATCCATGAATGAATTCAGCGCCTGCGCGCGGCTCTTCTCTAGACGCTCAAGACGTCTAGGCGCAGAAACAGGAGCAATGGAGACTGGCGTCGGAAAATACCACGCGCTTGCTGTCACCCCGCCATTGGCTCCATGGACGGTCAGCCACTACAGACACGCGTGCTGCTCCATGCAGTGGCTGCGAGTTCCTGGACCTCCACGTCAGTCTTTGCATGCGCGACGGGAAACGCGAGGTTTGATTGCATGCGTTGCATCCTTTGGTGTGGTCGGCACAAGCACCACGTCGAGACGATTCTCCATGCCCCTTCACAAGAAGCTGAGGCTGAGCCTTCGAGCTGGTGCTACCACCACACTGCTTGTAGATGCAGACGTACATCAGATGCGCGAGATTCAGTCAGCGATAGAGGAACTTTCATCGGAGGGCGGGCCCCCTTCAGTGACGCTTTTTGCGGCACCAGGGCGTGTGGACAACATGTCTTGGAGGCGGTTTCTGCAGAAGCACCGCGTTACGTTCAAGCCAGTAGAAAGGGTCGGCGGACGCAAAGATCCAAACGATGAAGCAATTATGTCGCACGTGCAGAATCTGCTAGGTCAACCTGGCCTGAAACGACTGGCATTGTTGACTTCTGACACCGACTTCGTAGAACTAGCACTGCAAATCTCAGCAGAAGGCTTAAGCACACTAGTCATGATTCCCGAAGCCATGCGGGGCGCCATACGCAAGTACACTGATGCTGGCATCGAGGTGTCGAGGTTGCGCAGAAGAAGCGGAAGCAATACATACACCGTGAAAGCGACGCTGAACTCAGACGGCACAGGCACTGCAGACAGATGCAAGCCCATAGCAAGATTGCCAGACTTCCGAGAAGAAGTGGAAGACCTTCTCCCCTTTTTGACCGACTTGGGTTACAGATCAGCTTGTGGCTCAAGGCTATTGCCTTGCATCGCGAAGTGCTGGTTTGCAAACTCCCTTGGTCCCCTCACCGTGTTTCCAAGCCAATCTGCTGTGATGGCGCTTCATGCTGAGTTCCAGCGGCCTCGAGATTGGACACCGAATGCTCACAACTTGGCGTTTTTGTGTCCATGCTCCGTGGGAAAGGCTTCGAAGAAGAGTCAGTTGGAGCTCGGAGGCACCCTGGCCTTCAGAATATTACAGGGAGGTGGTCCTGCTATGCTTCATGATTCAGACCGATTGCCCTTGCAAGTGTTGAAGAAGCTAGGTTATCTTGACAGTGATCTGAATGCAGATGTTCATGAGAGTCTCCTGGTTTTTGTCAATGCTTGCTTAAACAAGCTACTCCTCCGACAGATGGATGCTCTTCCCACTTCTGGTCAACAGGTTGATGATATATGCGGTTCACTGCGGCGCATCTTCCTCTCGAGCCGAGGCGATGGAAGCTGGCAGCTAGCCCCCAAAGACGGCCTAGTGCGCAAGCTCTTGGTGAAGACTGGTGATTTGGCATCCATGGCTGCACATCCGACGGTCGTGTTGAGAGCCATGCAAGTCTTCAGCAGCAAGAACAGGTTGCCACGCATGAAGACGTACAACGGCTTCCTTTGGCAGATCATGCGGTTTGCCAATACGAATGACCCTTCGAGGCGAGATGTCATCGAGTTCTGATGTGTGAAACCGGTGGCAGTTTCATCGCCCCAATCCCTAGCCCCTAAACTGTTGCCTAAACTTAAACACTTTCATGGGCTCATAGGACCGCAGCAGTTACTTGCACAAGCATCTCATGCCTTCGAAGCCTTGGATACAAATCATACTGTAACACGGCTAGCAAGCATCGTTTAGAGCGGTTTCGGGTTTGGGGTATGGTCTAAATTTTTCGGAAAGTTTCTCATACATCGCTATAACCCTCAGAAACCATTCTCTCTGGAGCCATATTACATATTTGTTGCCGGTGATCTCTCCAAAGTCGATATCAGAACCCCTTCCCCACGTACCATCAAGTACCTCGACAATCATGTGACAGTTACCCGGAGATTACCCTGCGACTGTTGTGCGCATGTTCATCAGGCACCTTGGACTTTGCATCAAAAATTTTTTAGATACCATTGAAAACTCGTTTAAAAATCCTTCTTTTGCCCCTTGTAGGATCCCTTCTGGAATTCCCTTTAAAACTTATGATGCCCTATGCCGCGTTGATGATACGACCTTTGCCAGGCCTCAGACCCCAGACACTAAACCCCCTAAGCCCTCCTCTGTTTCGGGCGACAACACCGCTCCGAGTGAAATCGTGGATCCGAGGCTTACCCTGCTCTGGAGGCATCCCTGCTTGGGATCCAGTGTTTACCTGTGTTTGGAGTACCATACTTGAATACTTTTTTTCGGGTACCTGTTTCTTAAAGGAACAAACATGGAATACAAATCTATACTTTTTTCTCCCTGGTTACTTCTCGGCCTAGTTTAGGCGTCGGGTTGAGGGTTTCGGGGCCAATAAAGTTCATAGGGTCCCGTCGGGTATTCTGGGGTTTGCATGCAAGGTGTTCAATGCTTAGAGTTCTATAAGTGGCTGCAGTATAGCGGCTTTTCTCGGAATGTGTTGGGTTACATAGAGTGCTAGGCTGGCCTCGGGTTGCAGGGTTTATGGTTTGAGGCATGTGGTGTAGGATTTATATACGGGTTTCGGCTGAAGGTGTCGTGGTTCTCGTTGGCTGTGCTTCTGACTGCAGGGTGGTCAGACTTTGGGCGCCCTGAGGTTCACGGGTGTACAGGCTAGAGTCTAGAGTTCACATTCGGTTCAGGCTTACTGTTTAGGTACGGATAGGCCGATGTGTCGTGTGTGTGTGTGTGTGTGTTTTTGTCCTCCCTCTCTCTCTCTCTCTCTCTCTCTGTCTCCTGACTGCCCGCCTCAATTATGCAAATTGGTCTCCACCAAGCGGTTCCGGTCCCGGCTATCTGGTTTAAGGTCAGAATCTCCGGTTTGATGTTGTAACCGGGAACATGCCATACGCTGATGATCCTTCGACTGGAGCCTGCTTGTGGTCCCGGCATCCTGCAATGCAGACCGACAGCCGAAACTCTGAAATGTTCTGCGCCATTACCGACATGTCTTGAGATCTTGAGTATATCTTCCTTACAGAAGTACATAAGTTCAGGGGTAGGTTGTTTGGGGTTCAGGTTTCACTTCAGGCCAACACATAAGGCTTTTGCAGCCCAGTCCCATTACAGTAAACCCCATACAGTTGGAAGCCGGATTAAGGCCAAACCGTGCGGGGATTCCAAAAACATTACTCTTAAGGTTTTAGGTGGCTATTGGGTTTCCAACTTTTCCAGCACACCACCACTACTAGAACTCTGCGGGTTCTCGGATCGTGCAGGACTTTCTGCGCCACTTCGGGGTCCTCAAGGCATCGCAAAGTGGCAGGGTCATTGAAAGGTTCCCTAGGGGCCCATGTGCCCAAGTACTATACACTTTGGGCCAATGTACCTATATAGGAAGTACTTTACGGCCAAGGTAGAAACCATATGAGTGCATGGACCCTTATAAGGGTTACGGTTAGGCTTTGGTTTTGGGTGTGTTCCTTTCGTATCGGATGCGGTAGTATCCAGGCAGTCTTTCATGGGTCTTAGCATGATCTTCGTATGCTCGTACCCAGGTGAAGGACTTTTTCACATGAATGCACGCGCACGCGCACGCACACACGCGCAACCCATCCGTCCGCCAGTCCGTCCATCCTTCCACCTTGACGACGCTGCACGCAGAGACTCGAGGAGACGCAGCATCTGCATGGCCATCGAAGCCATGGAAGCGGGTGTTACTAGCCAAGGTCTGGACATGCACCGAGATGCTTGCAAGGTGCGTGGAAATCGCCTTGGCATCCGACGTTGCAGACTCGCCCAAGGGCCTACTGACCCGGGATGAGGACAACCGCAGCACCCGCCGCCGCAGTGTCGGCGTGCCGGCGCGCAGCAATCGTTCACGTTGTGCACTGGAGCCTTCTTCGGGTTCGGGCATGCATTGATGGTTTTGATGGCAAGCGCATGCGTGGGACCCAGCGTGGAGTCTGTGACGGAACGGACGGACTATCGGGTGGATGGGACCCCATGCATTCAGGCTTCGGACCTGCCAATGGCGCATGGAATGTGGCAAGATTCTCAGACGTGGCAGGGCCGCACAGGACTCTACGAAGAGCTCACATGTTCGACGATTCTGTATGGTATGTAAGTACATTCATTGCTCGTGTGTCAGAAGTAATTACAAAGGTTCCGGTTTGCGCTACTGCACGGTTCACATGTTGTCCATCCCTCCCTCCCTGCAGCCATCCGATACAGGCGTAGATACATACATGCATGCATACACACACAAATACATGACAACATGCGTACGCACATACACTTGTCACACATGTATAAATCGCGAGATGCTGGCCCGGAACCACGACAACTAACTTAAACCTCAATCAGGTATCTCAGTGCTCCGAAATGGCCTAATTGATTGATTTTGTGATTACTTCTATAGAATTTGTCGGTGTAGGCCAATATCGAGTGCTGGCGGAAGCATAAGGCTGGATTTGGCAGTCGACGTGGACTGTAGAAGCAGCTGCCTAATCCTGTATTCCAAGCCCGAATCCCAAACCCTAAACCCTAATTTAAACCCCTGAACCTTCTCGGGTAGCTTGGGGTTAGGGTCTTTACGGTTTGGGGTTTAGGGCTGAGTCGGAGTATCGCTGGGGGTGCAGTTTTTCGGCGGTTTGGGTTATCAGGCCGCAGGGGATACATACCTCAAACGAAGACGTAACATGGAACAGCTTGTTCCACAACCGCCTTGTGCCAAGCAGCTCTTCGCGCATCAGGCAGCTACTTCTGCCACAGACGGCAGAGCTCCCGAGGAAGCCTCACCAATCCGATCTGGTTTCAGTGCTGGCTAGGATTTGATACTTTGCTCGGATGCCCAGTAGTACCCTTATTCCTTTTTTGTAGTCTTAGGTTCCTTGTTAAGTTAGCCACTACCAAAAAGGGAGCCCTTTTTAATTCCTAGGTTACTGGGCATCCTAGTTTGTTTGTTTGTTTTTCAAAGCCGGTTGTGTCCCAAGCTTTGGACCGCTATGTAGGCCTGAATAATCAAGAGGATTGTTCCTTGGTGTTCCCTGATTGTCTATATCTCGCCGCCCCCCACCGCCCAAACACGTAGGCAAACCGCACATCTTGATCCCTAGCTTTGGGCCCAAAAAACACCCGTTAGTTTCACGGAAGGCATCAGAGCCAAGTATTCCGTAGGGTATTGGGGATGCAGGGAAGCCATGCCTTAAGCCCTTACAAGCTTTGATCCCAGCATTTAGCCAAGAACCATAGCTATAGGGCCTCATAATGATTACCTGTACCATGTAAGGGGCTCCTTGTGCATGATATCCCGAAAAGCCTGTTCTACTTATTAAGGCCCCTACATTAGGTGCCCCAGTTGTTGTAAGTACCAAGGTTGCGGGTTGCGCTTTAAGGGCTATTATTTGGTCGGGTTTGGGTCGGGTCCACGACGCCAAAGACCAGAATCGAGAATCCACTTGGAGGTTCATCATGGGCCGCTATTATGGGTTACAAGTTTGGTTACTCTACTTATAGCTCACTTACAACTAGCTAATTACCCATGAACCTTTAAGTAATCGTGAAGGCATCTGCTTCAAAGCTCCTGCATGCTCTTGCAGCAGTGCAGAGTGGTTAGGGTTTAGGGGTTTAGGGCTCAGGGTAGAGTGCATGATGGGGCTACGAGTTGCAGTTACAATTCGTTCTTTTGGGGGGCGAGTCACGAGGCCTCGGCTTCGAGAATCTTGCTGCATGAAGTGATGTTTAGGGTTTAAGGTCCAAGACGCAGAGGGCATCGAATAGAGAGAGACCGTCAGCCGGATCCTGACTGTAAATCCCTCCGAAACGAAGCAGAGACCTCCTTAGTATTTGGAACGCAGCCCTAAACCTCGAAGCTCACGCCGAACCTCAAACTACAAAAATGCCTGACAGCATACACTTCTGCAGCCAGAGCCCTCTGATACATCAGATCAAAGCCCAAGACCAGGTAATTACAGTAGAAGCCCAGAAGTTGGAAACCCCATAGCCTCAATCCTTAAGGTTAATGTATAGGTAATCCCCGCACTTTTTGGCCTTAATCCGATTTCCCACTTTATGGGGTTTACTGTAGGCTTTGAGAATAGTATGTATTCATCCTTGTTGGGCTGAAGAGGATCTTGTTTATTCCATCAGTATAGGCAAACGGTATTCATGACTTACTGTACCACTAGCTCAAGTCATGAGCAGGGGTACCGAAGTCTGCAGTAGGCTCAAGATATGACCCATCATCACGCCATGTGCCACTGTGCAATCCTCATCGGAAGGAATTCGCCGAAATCCCGCGGACATCCCCAAGTATCAGCTCTCGCTCCATGTGAATCCACGGATCGTTCTGATCAGTCGTCGATCCCCAGCCCAGCAAGTTGCGCATAATATAGACCCTGACAGCCAGATAAGAGACTCCTTTGCGGCTGCGAATTCCCAGCAACCCCCGCAAAGCCCGCGAAAAAACAATCATACAAAAACCCACAACCCCCCAAAGGAAAGTATGAACAAATCCAGCCTTATAAGAGCCTTCTAAAGCTCCTCCCTCGGCCTTTAAGCCCTAAACCCCGGGGCCTTTCGGAACGCCTTGGGCGATGGCGCGCCACGCGTCTGAGCCGGTTCTAGTGCCCTGGCGCCTGGCCCTGGAGGTTTGACTGCAGGTGTTTCAGAGGCCTCAAAGGTGGGATGAAGGTAGGTGGGATATTCCCAAATAAGAGTCCTTATATAAGGGATCCTTAATCCTACCTACCTTCGTCCCACCTTTTGAGGCCTCCGAGTGTTTTGGTTTGGGGGTTTTGTATATGACAGCAGGTGTTTCGGTTTGCCCTAAGGCTCCATGTGCCCATATAGAGATACATGGGCCCCAAAGTACCTATGTAGGGATATCTATATGAGTACATGGACCCGTAGGGTTTGGGGGTTTGTATATTGATTACATAAATGTAAGTAGGTCGGTTTGGATAAGCTAGCTTGGCTTAGATGAGGTCAGTGTAGATCGGACAGATTGGTAGAAAGTTGGATAGGGGTGTAGCGTGTTGCGCATGGGGCCTTACAGGTTTGGAATCTATGTACAGTCATTGGTTTACGGTTTTCGTAGGGTGTAGGGTATACTTGCACAGTTAAGGGTTGTTAGTTAGATCGAGAAATACATAGGTTGATGGATAAATCGAGATATGTAGATAGAGAGACAGAGAGACACTCAGAGGGATAGACTCACAGACAGATAGGTGGATAAATCGATAGGTAGGGCTGCAGCCCCTTGGACTAGCGGGTATCATGGTTTCTCCCTGTCTACATAGGCTGAGATGTAGTGTAACATATTGGCATATTGAAGCGTTTGGGTGGCGCTTCGTTTAGCGTCCATTATGCGAGTTCTGGATCCTCTGTATAAGCGCTGAACCTGCAACGCTGAATCCTAGTCCTGGACTCCACACCCTGAACCTAAAACCCACAAAAAGCTAGCACCTAAACCTAGGGACCAAGGCCCCAGCCTGACGTAAATCAAAGTCGCTGTGTCCCTGACAGGGCGGTGCAAGGGCAGCACTGACTGACCCGCCCCTGGGCTGCACATTTAAGAACGGCGAGCCTTGGGAGTACAAATTAATGTAGAGGCCTCAACAAATGGGCATCTGAGCTCTTTTTTTATAAAGTCTATCCCGAAGGCCCTAAGGAGTAGTATTGAGTGTTGGTGATTATGCACGCCCCTTTTTGAGTGTGATGTTTAGGGTTCACGCTTGCAGATTTTCGGGATGTACCATATTACCCCCAAGATACCCTTAGCATGGCGCTGAATAGGTTGTAACAGGCGGGGCATCCCACAAGGATGTGCTTATGGTGATAGGTTTGCGTTGGATTTTGCAGAAAACTCAGCAGGAGTGTATCCTGTCCTGCAAGGAGCGGCGTGCTGGATTTGTTGCAGACATTAAGAGACAGCACTGGTGGGAGAATTTAAGCCCTGCACAAAACCAAGGCGCCGTGCCCGGCGTACCTACTTACAAACTGTAGAACCAACGTAGTTCTTATTGTATGCTTAGAGATTTTGGGGAGGGGGCCCACTCAACACACAGGGCCTGTACAAAGTCTTGTGGGTTGGTGGGGTTGTTGATTCGCAGGCTTGCAGGGTCAGGCATTCACCGAGTTCTGCTTCGTTTTTCGGCAGGGCTTTCTGGGAGGTTTCCTGGGCGACGGATCTGAGGGTCTGCCAGGTTGTTACGTTCAGCACTGCATTGAATTCCAAGCTAAGAATCGGCTCACCCCTAACGGTCCGAGTTTCAGAGTTTGAATCCCAGAGCTGGAACCGCTTTAAGAGAGAAGCCCCAAAGCCTGCCCTGAACCTTTCTCTGAGCCGTTTGGGTGTAGGGTTTAGGGTTTAGGTTTTGGGGTGCAGGGCAAACATTACAGCTCAGGGTCTAGCCAACGCAAAGCAAGAGTAAAGAGACCTGGCCCCAACAGCTGAGCTAGTACTCGGGTGTAGTATCGTAGAGCCTTGTTGACACTAAGCCCTCAAGCCTAAACCCAACAGTTGTGAACCCATGTGGATGGTTGTCAAAATTATTGCCATTTTTGGGTACCCTAAATATTAATGTGCCGTACTATATTAGGGACCCTAAATATCAGGTGCCGTACTATATTAGGGACCCAAAAATAAGACCATAATTTTGACAACCAGCCATGTCATGGCATGTTACACAGTCTGCGCCAAGGAGCCCCAAAGATCCTCATGCTGTTGGAGTTGAAGGTTTACTTACCCCAAGGCCCCAAAGTAGTTCCTTTATGCTTGGGGTCCGAATAAAGAATTCTATAAGGTAATCCCAAAAAAGAACTGCCATGGGGCCTCTGGGTAGTAGCTGAGTGGACACACTTTGCACTTCTTGGGGCTTATGTACTCAGCAACTAGGTTTAGGGCTTCCAAACCGAAATCGACAGCAGGTGTAGTGTAGCATACCCGGTGAGGAAAGGCTGATAAATCATGCCGTTGGGTCCCACGACATATTGATGTTTATATGCATTGTATACCCATAGATTATGTATATAGGTTACTTATATAATTGTTTTTCATGTTTTTGCACATGTTTATTCATTATATGTATACATATATTCATATTTACATGTACAATTGTTTTTTCTATGTGCACATGCCATAATATGTAGTAAGGAGCTCGCCAACCTGCCAATATGAAACTGACACTAGAAAACACCATGATTTGAGGGACGGCGTGCTCCTTGCTTTAGTCGTATTGGGCTGTCCGGATTTCCTACCCTCAGTTGAAACCCAAGACCCTTCAACCCTACGCTCCAAACCCGAAAGGGCACCGAAAACCCCAAACCCTAAGCCCCAAATTCTAGAAGCCCCAGAGCAAGGCAAGATCTCCTGCAGCGTGCACAGGAGGAGCCGAATGAAGGGGTGAAGGTCGAGTTAGGGTTTAGGGTTTGGGGCAGCGATCCCCCTTCACACCCTCTTCGATCCCGTGTTCTTCAACAAACTGAACAACTAGAATCGAAGGTACCCTTACCAAGAAAAACCTACACCCAAAGCTTTGCTATTAGGGGATACTGGTGAACCTACGGTGTGAGGGATTGCAGTTGCAGCCCTCTGCCGTTTGCCTCACCAGGATTCCTCCTGACAGACTGTTAAGTTTAGATAGGGTGTACGGAACTCTCCCCCTCTGTTGCGGTAGAGTTCGGCGCTTACAACTCAGAGGGGAGTTTCGGTAGAATTTATTTTTCTGATTGCGATACGTAGGGACTAGAAGGGGAGATTGAGTTTCATAGGGTTTAAAGCCCAGCGTAGGAGGAATTTACGATCTTGAGTTTGAGATTTAATATAGAAGTCTAAATAAATACCAACATTATTTGCAGGGTTCCTTATTATACTTGTAGGATAATATACCCCACAACCCTATAGTCTAATCATTATATAAAGCCCTATAAACCCTAAAGCCTGAACCCATGTAGGCCTAGAGTCTGTTGGGTCGGTGCTTCCTCTGCTTCTCAGAATCCTAAACCCTCCAGCTCAGCTCAAGCCGCTGGAAGAATGATCCGATTTCTGTTATAGAAAAGGGCTCCGACACCTGAAACCTTGAAGTTGGCAAACCTATACAGCATGCGTCGTTGCGTGAACCATGTGGGGTAAACCCCTAAAGCCTCGAACATACCCCCTCTAAACCTTCGAGCCTAAACTATCCTAAATTCCTAAACCCCTTGATCCCGAAGCCTATGTAGCCCGAAAAGCCCTGACCCCCAAAGCCGAGCCGAAAAATACCCGAGCCCATCCCAAACCCCTTATTCCGGCACATGGGAATTCCCTCCTACAGTCCTGTAAAGCCCTCATTCAATACCCGACTCTAAACCCCATAGACCCTGAGCCCCTAAAACCCGACCCTTGAACGTAAACCCTTTAAGCCCTAAACACCCTATAAACCTTATAAGCGACCTTAGACACACTATAAACCCGACAAGCCCTTACCCAAAGGCTCCTATGTACTGTTATGGGGGATTCTTCCCCAAATCATAATAGTAATTCCTAATATATAGAAACGCTACATTCTACTATATCGGTACTTTGGACCCTTTGGGTTAGAAAGGATGTGGGAGTTCACATCCTCCTGGAGCGCTGTCCACGGGCTGCTGCGCCAGATGGAGATTTCGGCGAGCCCCAGGCGGTTCCGGCGTTTGCTGCTCTTTTGGGGAATGGGTTTTAGGGCGTATAGGGTTTAGGGTTTAGCGGCATGTGTTTCTCTTTTGGGGAGGTGTTTTGTTGTTTTTGTTTAGGGTTAGCGGCGTTTGTTTATCTTTTGGGGAGGTGGTTCGTTGGTTTTGGTTGCATCTTTGGAATGTTGTGATTGTCCTCGTCTTTGTATTATCTGTGTTGGTGTGTGTTTTGTAATCAAGTGTGTGTGTGTGTGTGATTGCTGTTTACAGGTCCCCCGCCCCCCGTACCCCTCTAGGAGTCCCTGTGGCTAACCCCAAACCCTGCACCAAAACATACTTCCAGGAGGTGGTGACCATCCGCGGCACGATGTGGCAGAAACGCCAAGCTGTCAGGGCCATCATCGAGCCTTTTGCCTTCATTTGAGGGTGTTGGGTTGGGGGGGCCTGCACAAATGTGTTATGATAATGGTGCTTGTATGGTGTGATCGTTTTCTTGAGGGTTGCACCACACACATGCACACATATGTATGTATGTATATACGTATGTATGTATGTATGTATGTATGTATTTATGTATGTATGTATGTATGTGTATACATATATATATATATATGGTTATTTTTTTTGGCTAGCCAGGCAGATAGTTGATTATGTTTCTCATAAATCTACATTGATATTCACACTTGTTGAAACTTGTATAGTTGCAAGATACACATGCATGGATGTATGTGTAACTGTACGCTTCTCTCTGTCTCTATATATATATAACTCTTCCAACTGAGGCTGTTCATCATAACACTGGAAGTTTCTAGCAAGGCCAGCCCCATGATTTGTTAGGAGGATCCTCATTATTCTTTCGACGAAGCGGAGTTCGACGGAGCAGGGGTTAAGGGTGTAGGGCCTTCGGACAGGAGAGACAGTGTCGTCCTGGTTTCGTTTGTGAGAGATTGTGGTTCAGGAGTGGCCCGGTTTTAGTTTTAAGGGTTTTGGCTAGGCTGCTGGGCTTGGGATTTCGGGTTCAAGACCTTTGAAGGTTGACAAGAACAGCTAAATGCTGGACCAGAGGCGTCTCGAAGAGGGCGCTGCTGAAGTTCATCATGGGTACATACGAAAGTTGAAGGGCTTAGAGTTCAGGGCAAAGTTTACGAGTTTGGGAATTGCGGAAGGAGGGCCGTAGAAGCCAAAAAGTTGGAAAGCCCAATAGCCTCCGTCCCTAAGAGTGATGTATAGGGAATCCCAGCACTACTTGTCCTTAATCCGGTTTCCAATATTTTGGGGGTCCGCTATAGACCAACTCAGTTTCTGCGGAGGCGTCTCCTCGAGCACCAGGGCGTGCCGAATGGGTCTGGTTCTATGCTTCTGCCTCTTGCCTTGTTTTCAGTCATTCCTCACCCTGTTTGCAACGCACACACCCACACACACACACACATACGCTCTCTGTCTCTTTCTCTGCTGTCTCTCTCCGCTGCCTCCCTCCCTGTGTCTCTACCCCTCTCCCGTTGCTGGTATCTATCTATACCAATGACTATACCAAGTAATTACTAGCGATCACGGCACTGCTGCTGGATAATCCGATGAAATAACTAGCTGACCAGTTCCAGTATTCACGAACAGGCCATCTGACCGATACTTCTGAAGCAGCCAATGTTTGAACTGAATTCTCAGGCCTGAACGCATAACTTGTCACGCTTAGGCCTTAGGCTTATGGTGAGGGGGATGTTAGGCTATAAGACTCGGGTGTTGAGGTATATCGACTTGATTAGCATGGGAACTATGAAGGGATGTACTGGTTATTCAGACATTGCAGAGGTTCCATAAGGCTTCCAATAACCCCAAACCCCATTCGCAATCAGTATTGTCACGGTTGCTACATGGGTTATTCCAGCTCTGAGCGGCCGGCTGTTTGAGCAGGACTCGCCTTATGTGCAAAACCCAACACTTCAAAGCTCTACAATTTGGGATACAAGGGTTCTATCTTTGGGGGTTTTGGGTTCTAGGGTATACCCCTGCCAGGCCTTAAGGGTTTAGGGGTTGACTCGTATAGTTTTGTTTCCGCTTTGCACAGCTCCTCCCCCCCTCCCCGGCTCTACCACGGGATGAGGGTTGCCCTAGCGTGGCCCTCAAGCGGATTCCAGACTCTGGACTTCTACGGCCAACCCTACTTGGAGGGTCGGGGGACTTAGTAACTGGTTATTTTAGGAATTTATAAGTACCATAACCCCAATTAGGGTGCTTTTTAGGGTACTTACAAGTCTACTTACTAACTACTTACTTAGTCCCACGACCCCCCAAATAAGGCCCTAACGGTCCAATTGGTCCAACTACGAACATGTAATCTGCTCCATAGCAACTTGGAGCTACATCACTACTATCCTAAACCCAAGTAGCCACCGAAGTACCTGGTTATTGGGAAGCCCGGTGGCCCACCAAAGTGCCCTGAAGCGAGCCATCAAGGCATAAATCAGAAAGCCCCCGACCCTGAAACCGGTACCCTAAACCCTAAAGCCCTAAACCCTAAACCCTTAAGCTTACCACCCTCAAAGGAACCCAATGAATGCGCCCAAGGCTGTTGCCGAGCTCTGGGTTCGAGTCGCTCCAGGCGCCCGAGCTTTGGTCGGGCCTGCCGCTTGGACGACACGGGGTGAGTCTCTGAAACATTTCGAAAACGTCGATTATCCATAAGGTGGATCTCCAAAACATTAAGATTTAACCAAAGCATGCTTCCTTTGGTGTTGCTTTTCCAGATGCAGTTTTTTGCGGTTGTTCTCCCGCTAGTCCTATAATAAAAAGCCTTCAGAGCCCTGGAAAAGCTACTAAAAACCTTATAAGACCCATTCTGAAGCATCCAAGGCAGCTGCTTGGAGCGCAGCTGTCGCTGCCGAGCCCTGGATTTCCCGGCAGCCGCTTCCTCGCTCGCGCACGAGGCTTCTATACGAGGTTGTTTAGCGTTTATAGGGTTTGGGGTTTCAGGGCTTCAGGGGTTTACGGTTTACGGTTTAGGGCTTCAGGGTTTTAGGGTTTAGGGTTTAGGGCTTATAAGGCTTAGGGTTTTAGGGTTGAAGGTTTAGGATGGTTCAGGGTTTTTTAAGGGTTTGGGGTTTCAGGTTTTGACGACGTTCCATAGGACGTGTTGTATACCAGGGCCTCTAGTCAAGTCCGGGCTCTATTGGTTTAGGATTGTTATATCGTAGATAGTGAACTGGGCAACTTTAATAAGCTTTCTGGCCTTAAATACTAGCTCTATCTTAGAAAGTTTGAACTCTTTGGGGCCCGGTTGTTGAAGAAGAGAGATGCGGTTGATGATATAAATCCTGCATGGCCCATAATAAGGAATATAGGGTAATTCCCATAGTTTAGGGTCCTTAAGGTAATGCAGGATTTATATCATCAACCGTATGGGTGCTCAGGGCTTCAGGGGTTCAGCGGAAATCATGGGATCCGTTCCTTCCACAATGGGGGGCAGGTGTCACTGTTTTGGTTTGTTGTCCTTTACGGAGGGTTAGGGTTCCATAAGGGCTCTCATGGTGTTGGTTCCATAAGGATGTTTTTGTGTGTCTTCTGCATTTCCGTTCTCAAAAACAACAAAATTCTAGACCAGGCAACAGAGATCAGATTCTCTCCACGGCCACGAGAGTCAACACCCTCTTCCAGGCTCGAGAGAATCAATTTGGGAGTTGCCGAATATAGGGGTACCTAATTTTGGGGGGGTCCTTATAATAAGGATCCTACTATTTATAGGGTTTAGGGTTTTTTTTTAGGGTATTAATTTCGGGGTCCTTATAATAAGGATCCTACTATTTAGGGTGCTATATTAGGGTCCCCCATTTTCGGAAACTCCCATATCTTTCTTGGGGACTTCAGACTTCAGACCCTAAGAGGTCAAGTACTCCTCATTATAGGACTTTGGGGCCATTTCTTTAAGGAACTATATATATATATATATATACATATATATATATATATACATATATATATATACATATATATATTTATATATAGAAACCATAATAAGGAACCCAAAAATCAAAAAGGTAGGTCTTTCCGGCTACAGGAAAACCATAATAAGGACTACTTGGAGACTTTCTAAACCTTAAACACGAGAGGCGCCGTAGGCATTTAATTCTCTGACGGTTCTACAAGGGCTTCGCAGGACTTTTATGGTTCTTGTTGTTTCATCCGGGAGGTTTACGGTTTAGGATTTAGGGGGTTTAGGGCTTAGGGTGCCGATCATAGTTTCCGTATGCGGTTGTTGAGACATTTGGTTTCTCTAGAGCAGAACCTTTCGGTGCTACATACTGGCATTACGTCCTTATTGCAATGCGATGTTCACGTATGCACTGTTGTCTCCTACTGGCACTTGCCAATTACTCCCTCGGGCTGCAAAATGGGGGGGGGGTTCCGAAATAAGGGACCCTAATATGGTACCCTAAATAGTAGGATCCTGTTCATAAGGACCCCCAAATAGGTACCCCTACTTTTCGGAAACTCTAACTCTAAACCCTAAACCCTTTTTCTTTGTTTGTGCTACATCCACAGGTGTTGTAGCGACAGTTCCTTTTAGCTGAGTAGGGTCCCTAAACCCTTTATAGAACTCTGGTAGTGACCCTTTAAAGGAACGCTAGGGTATCCCCTACTTTTCGGACACTCCCAAATCGAGGAACGATTAGGAACTTCTCCGAAACTCGCTGCTTCGAGCTCGCTTCGAGCCCCTCGTTCGGACCCTTAAGCGCCCTTCCGAAGCTGTTGGCGAAACCCTTTGGCCCAGAGAGATCCCAATACCCCTTAATAAAGGAATAGACCTTATATCAGAATAGTGAGGCCTCTATAACTTAAGGTGTATATATACATATATATACATATACACCCCATATTAAAATAATGAGGCCTCTATAACTTAAGGTATATTCCTTAGTTAATGGGCATTGGCTTTTCTGGGGGGATGCCAGGGAAAGTCTCGACATAGTCCGATAAGGAAAACTGCATCAACCCTTTGCACCCCTCGGGGAAGTTGTTTCGAGCTCAAACACAAGGAGCCCAGTAGCGGAGCAGGTAAGCTTTTTTTCGGTTGGAGGGGGGGGGGTGTAATCCTACCATGTTTGAAAAGGCTAGCATTTCTTGGGCTAGGGTACTTAGCCTTTGGGGGTCTCCGACTTTCCACTTTTGCATTTGCTTCGACGGGAAGCTCATCTTGTCTCAGCGCCAACTGCTTCACTGCATTCGGCTTTCGGTTTAGGTTACAGTAAACCCCATAAAGTTGGAAACCCGAGTGCTAGGATTCCCTAAACATTACACTTAAGGATTGAGGCTATTGGGTTTCCAACTTTTGGGCTTCTACTGGAAGGATGTTAAGGCTTAACATTCGGAAATTCTCTCAAGTCCAAACCTGAGCAGTAGCAAACACCTCCAGTTCAAGCGGTGCGAGTCATCGGCTGCCTCATCCCTGCATGTCCCCGGCCCATTTACGCAAACCGGTGCTTCCTGTGCAGGGTCGCTTGAATCCCACAAGCCTAAACCCCAACCCTAAACCTAAAACCGTCAACCCAAAAGTTGCCTAAAGAGTTTTAATAACCCTATCCCTAAACCAAACCGTTAACCCTAAAGTTCCCTAAAGAGTCTAAACCCTATCCATTAGTGTAGGGAACGGAAGAGGACCTTGCAGACCACGGTCGTCTGAACGACCGGGACTTTACAGAGGCGTCCCGGACTTTCATGTAAGGCTAGCACTGGACCGTTGTTTGTGTCCCAAGACAAGAAAGTACTTAACCCTTAACCTAAAGGGTCCAAGTAGTCCTGATGATTTGTGGTTTTGGGTACCCAAAACGGCCCCAAAGTCCTATAATAGGGAGTACTTGGACCCTTAGGGTAACCCTTGATTCCTTAACACTGAACCCAAACCGTAAACCCGGCCTCAAACCCCCAGTTTCCTTCAGCCCGAGGACGGACCCTAAAGCCCGAGTTGCTGTAGAGCCAGAACCGTTTCGGAAGCACACGGGTTTATGCTGCACCCGATCTCAAGCCCCCTTAGAAGGGTTTAGGGGTTTTGGGACTTAGGGTTTAGGGTTTAGGGCTTAGGGTTTAAGGGCTTAGGGATTAGGGTTCAGGGGTTTAGGGTTTTGGGGTATGGGCTTTAAGGATTCGAAGCTCCAGGCCATTCAAGCAAACTCTGCAAGTAGGGTAAAGGCTAGGGGCTTCTGTCACTCGTCTTCAGTTCATCGAGGCCTCCCAAGCATCAAAGCCGCGAAGTGCCAAACCCAAATCTTATGCATGCGCCTGAAATGGTCCCAAACTCCCAACCGGTAAACCCCTGAGACCCAGCCTTCATACGGCAAGAACAAGATCCCCGGCAACACATCCATTTTCCAAAACCTCAAGCCAATAGACTCTATAAGCCCCGAGCTGCCCATCACCACCCACAAGGTGTCACCGTCCCTTAGCCCTAGAGAACCTACCTGTTTAGGACTTATATGAAGGACATCATAATAGGGAACAGCATCCAAAGCAGAACGCAAGCTTGAGACTCCTCCCGGCGACTTCGCAAAGGATGGGTGCCCCAAACCCTACAGCTCCCAAAGCCTAAATCCTAAGCCGGAAACCCTACATTCCCCAACCCTAAATCCCAAACCCAAGATCTCTAAATCCCTAATCTCTACATCCCTAAATCCCTCGTTAAACCCTATACCTTTCATCCCTTCGTCAATGCCTAAACCCTCTTTCCGAAGGGTAGTGTTCCAAAATAGGGTCCCTTTCAGGGTAGGAGGGAAAGGGTCACTATTTTAGGACCCTCAACCTAGGGGTACTTAGATTGTTTTTTTTTATTTTTTGGTTATTATAATCCCTAAGAAACAGCTAAAACTATATTTTTGGCTAGGGTTCTAAGTTCAGTATAGTCAAAGGGGCCCTCATTAGGAGAACCATAAGGATCCGAGCTCTGTGCCCTCCTTGGCTTTGGTTCCACAGCAGCTGCAGCATCCGCAAGCCCTCCAGGCAGGTTTTGGGCGCATTTGGGGGTTGGGGGGGGTTTGTTGCAACAGGGTTCCTTTAGGGGGTGCTAAAAGTACAACAACGGTTGCTATAATATGGGTTTAGGGGATGTTAGAGCAGGGTTCCTTTAGGGGGTGCTACAATTATAACAACGGTTACTATTATATGGGGTTTAGGGGTCGTTAGAACAAGGTTCCTTTTTAGGGGTTTTAAAATTTTAGCCAATCCAACCGCTACTATCAGGGTTCTATGGTTTGCGTGGGGAGTTACATTGAATGTGGTGGGATGTAAGTGTTACTACATTGGTTACTATACGGGTTGCATAGGGGCTCCGCACGAGTTGTAGGCATAGCTTTGCTTTCGGTTTCAGGTTTGGGGTTCACCCATAGGCCCCAAAGTAGTTCTTTTTTGGGATTACCCTATAGAATTCTATATCCGAACCCACAAGGATGAACTGCTATGGGCCCTCTAGGTAAGGCTTGGGGTAATGTGGGCGGAACTACACCATCGGGCTCAGGGTTTGGGTTTAGGGGACGGATTCAGGCCGCCTTGGCAATGGGCTCCAAGAGCCGGTGTAGGTAAGATGGAACTGCAGGAATAACCCTCAGGGTCCATGTCCTAACGATCATCTACTCTCAAAAACACCTACATAACTACTCGCCTAAACCCCAGTACCTAATTATCGGGTCCTTTGGACCCTCAGGGTAAGGTTGAGCTGTTCCCACGGTAGGAGCCGGGCTTCGGAACCTTCGGCCTTTCCTTGCTCGGGGCACTTAGGGCTTGAGATGCCAGGTTGGTTTTGAGACGTTGAAGCCCGAACTGAACCCTAAACACCCCGATGCCGGGGGGGGGGGAGAGTTTCAATACTGACTTTCAGCTTTACGGCAAACGTCTTCTCGAATCGCTTCTAAAATCACGGTGTGGCGCACATGGAACGAGCATTCTGAAGTTCTGATGCTCATCGAGTCCATCTAAACCCGGCTCCAATCTCAGAAACGGTAAGGCCCTACTTGTCGTACCGCCAGCGACCAATGAATGTGTCTACTCCAAACCCTAGCCCCCTAAACCCGAAAAGCCGGAAAGCACTCACCCGAAACCCAACGAGGAAGAGACGCAGCGGATGCTGCAACTTGCTCACTCGGAAGTTCTCCAGAGGAATCCTTTTGTTTCAGCACTTAGGCTTGCCAAGGTTTCATAACTCCTGACAAAATTTCAGAACCCGAAGTTTTAACCCTCCGCGCACTAGCCTGATTCCGAGCTACTCACAGACTAAACATCCACCTAACTTCTGCATGCCTCGGCAGGTTTTGCGAGCATTGAAGGCTGTTAGACAGTGCTTCCTGAGCTCAACCCCCAAAGCGTCAACCTGAGAGCGCACACGCTACTTAGAGGTTCATGGTACTTAGTAACTAGGGCTGTCAATAAGGTAACTATACGTAATTACAATCGGTTATATCCCCAGTTAAGGTACTTATAACTGCAGTTGCTAAGTCCCATGAACCTCCAAGTACACCCTGAAGCGCGAATCCCGAGCCCTGAATCCCTACGGGTCCATGTACCAAGGTAGTATATACTTTGGGCCCAATGTACTTAGATAGAGAGTACTTTAAGGCCAATGTATATACTATTTGGGTACATTTACCCTTAGGGAATCCAGACTCTTGCACCCTGACGCCCTGAACTCCGACGTAGCTTCGCTTCGCCCTAAACCCTGCATCCCAGTTAAACCAAAAGCAGCCTTTGCGTAGCATGATGAGGGAGACCCCTTAAAGGGTACCTCTTCCGAACCCTACTTCTGGCTCTCTTAAAAGGGACCTTATTGAGAGGGTCTATATCCCCGAGGGTCCCCCTAATCCTAACTCCCAGCCTTTTGGGGAAGTCGAAACCCCGGAGCACAAGCCCCCCCCTGGCCCTTCCAAGGTCAGCTTCCAAACGTGTTTCGGGTGTAGGATATAGGGTTTAGGATCGAAGAATCTAGAGTCTAGATTGTAGGATTTAGGGTTTAGGGCCTAGGGTCCAGGGTCTATGGTGTGGGGTTTAGAGTTCAGGGTTTAGGCTTTCGCGATCATTCGGGTTTTTTTGGAATTTTTGAGGCAAGAGCGCGTGCAGCAACAGCTCAGGGAGCTGAAGCAGTGCCGATGCTGCACTTACTTTGGGTTTAGGATTTAGGGTTTAGGGTGTAGGTTTTCGGCTTTAGGGTTTACGGGACTATGGGGGCTTAAATAGTGGCCAATACTATTATGGGGTTCCTTTTTCATAACGATACCGATAGTATACATGGTCCCAAAGGCCTAGTGTAATGACGAAAGGCCCCGTATAGTACTTGGTGGGTTTCAGTAATGGGTTTTAAGTCAGGCGGTTCTGTTTGGCTCAACAAGGGCTGCTAGAAGGGGTCTTGGCTTACGGGTCCATTCAATGGATTCGGGGACTTGGGAAGTAGGGATACCCAAGAGCTTTGCAGCACACGTGACATTCGCAATCCAGCCTAAAGAGCCATTGACAGGGGTATCTTCGTGTGGGAGTTGTTCATTGCTTGAGAGCCTCGGGTTCGGACCGTTTCTTGCAACTTCATTCCGAGAATCCCTGTCAATTGCCAAAACCGCGGGGCGGTCCGCGAGCCCGGCTAGTTTGACAATTAATTGTTTAAGCTCTCCAAGTTTGAAGGAAGGATGATCGCCCATAAGCTTCCCAATGTAGCTTCTTGCTTCGATCATCGCGAAAACCCGCTTTTAGCATTGAAGCCGGTTATCCTCAAACCTCAAGCCCTCGAGCAACAACCTTGGATCCTGAACCTTCACTACTTGAAGGATCATGGGACTTAGTATATAAGTAGGTTATAATTGGGGTTATAAGTCCCCTAAGTGGGGTTATCCTAGTTATGACCTACTTATAACCTTACTTAAAAAGTCCCATGAGCCTTTAAGTAGGTGGGCCATTGGGACAGTTATTATGTTTTCCCTCTTTGGGCTTAAGAGGATACTATGTAGGAACATTTTTCAAAGGCTTCACAGGGCCAGCCTAGTTCAGAAATTCAGAATCTGAAACCTGCACCCCCTTAGACCCGCTATAAGAACCCTCTGAGACACCAAAATCCCTGTTGAATGCGTGCGAATCCCAAACGATGTCGCTGCTTACGAGTCGAAGACTGCAGGCGCAGTGCAGGAACTGCGCAGGCAAGTGGCTTTCGGGCTCTCTTACTATGGGATGCAGATACCCAGAGACTCCAATATCCCTTAATTAATAAGTAAGGAATATATACCGTAAAGCTTATTAGGGTTTAGGGTTTAGGGGATCCCTAATAAGCTTTACGGTATATATTCGTTAATTAAGGGATATTGGAGTCTCTGGGTAGAGCGGCCTCCAGAACTGAACATGTTGTTTTTCGCGGGTACTTCGCAGGGTATTCAGGTGTGGGAATATGGGAAGATTCAGGATTCTGGGTGTATGCAAACTACTTAGAGGCCCAGGGGACTTAGTAAGTATAGGTTATAAGTAGGGTTATAAGTACCCTAAATAGAGTTACCCCAATTATAACCCTACTTATAACCTACTTACTAAGTCCCCTGGGCCTCTAAGTAGTACCCGGCAGTGGTTTTGTTGGGGTGTAGTCTTGCTCCCACAGCAGCGATTCAACGAAAGTGTCCCTGCATATGCAAGAGCTACGCTACAGCGCTAGACACCTACACCGGGACTCCCTGCACCCTGGGGCACTGAGGGTCCCTCATGAAAGGAAACCTTAAAGCCTTCATTGAAACCCTGAAACACTGGCCTTGGCTTGTCATAGGACTCAGGGTCTTTTGAGGAGTTGGGTTATTCAGCAGTGGTGCTTCGCAGCAGCGACTAGAGGCAAAAGTTGGCAGTCTCCCCGAAGATTGGTGCGATGACCCTATAAACTATCAACCCGAAAGCTGCATAAGCCCTCCAGTCTAAACTCTTGTGTGATGTAGTTGCTACCAGCTTTTAGGGTCCTTTCTATAAGGGTGCTTTTGAAAGACCCAAATTCACCCAAAGGCTCATGTACCCATATAGTAGGTACTTAGGCCTTAAAGTACCTATATAGGGACCTCTTTAAGGCCTAAGTACCTACTTTTTGGGTCCATGGAGCCTCAGGGTCAGAGAACTACCCAGAAAAACACAAGCCCAGCACGAGGGCGCACCGGTGGCTCCGACCATCCTCCGGCGTCCGTCCCTGCAGGCGGTGAGCCTACCTAGACCCCCAAAAGTGGGTATAATAATGGCCCAAAACCTATAAGAGGCTATTATTCTACATGCTCTTGGGCTCCAGGTAAAGATTATTCTTGATGATTCCTGCATTTAGTTCTCGCAAATTACTCTAGCTACAGGTTGGTTTTATCTATGGGATCTTTCATATTCGTGTTTTTGTGCTTGAGTGTGTGCATGCTGCTTGGTGTCGTTGTCTGCTGTAGACTCTTCGTCTCTTTGACGGAGGGCCAATGGTCTGGGGTTGACAGGCTTTCTATCATCCCAGCTGGGTCAGGGTTTTCCGGGTCGAGTAAGGTCGTTTCATGCTCCCAGTGTTGAGCTAGGCAGGGTTCGAATAGGGAAGAAGTGTAGCTCCTGAGCTTCGCAGCAAGTAGAGCCCGTCATCTTCAAAAGCGCCCGCTTCAGATTTAGAGGATACATTCGGATACATTGCCGTACCAACACCAGCAATTTAATGTCGGCAGCGTTTCTGTTCGCGATGGTCCGTGTGATCCAAACCCAATATTAGAACCCATGCAAGGCCCAAAAAACTATACAGCCCCCTTGGTAAAAACCCGGTCTAGCCCACGAGAAACTTCGATAGCCTGGGAACCCCGCTTGCTGCCGGCTTGGCGCACCTCCTGAGGAAGCTCAGCCTCCCCCAACGCCGGTGCCAAGCGAGCAACGGACGAATGGAAATCACCATCCAGGCATTTGGGAGTTTCTGAAAATTCGGGGGTACCTTATTTGGGGTCCTTATGATAAGGATCCTGCTACTTGGGGTACTATATTGGGGTCCCCTGTTTTTGTAAACTCCCATTGCTGGAAATGGTTGAACGGGCGTAAAGCAATCTATATAGCCAATAACCAAGGTTTGCAAGCGAATCGGTATGGATGTATCAGGTTTTGTAATTTAGCACTTGAAGGCAATCCTTTTGCCATGTTTGCACAACTATCAGCAGGATGCTGAATGGTTCAAGGTTGACTGGGCAGTGGTAGAGAGCATCATCTCCTAGGATCATTATGGTATATATTTAGACCCCCAAGATACCCTACAAGTATAGACCATAATGATACTTGGACCCTTTGGGTAAGGTATATGAACCCTAAGCCCTTTTAGGGCTCTTTTCGTCCTTAAGGTAAGGGTATGTTTGGGTACCGGACCTGGGGTTTGGGGGTTTGGGGTTTGGGGTTTAGGGTTTGCTTGAAACCTTCAACCGTAAGTAAACCCGACACTGTGTGTGGCCTCCGGTTTCGGTCCGGGTTCCAGATGTCTGATGTCCGATCATAGCTACTACGGTTGATGATATAAATCCTGCATTACCTTAAGGACCCTAAACTATGGGAATTATGGTAGAGTCCTTATGATGGGTCATGCAGGATTTATATCATCAACCGTAGCTACTAAGAGGCTTCTATTCGAGGCGCAGAGTTTAGGGTTTGGAGTGTGGACGGGTGATGCTGGATCTTCTGGGGAATCGAGCTCCTGACTTCTTCAAAGGTTCAGACTTTAGCAAGGATTTCGTTTTTACCCCCAAAAATTCGCACCGTGAGCACTTCTGCTCCGTGATTAGCCTATATCTCTTAACTTGGGTCGGCATTGGGTGTCTACACGTACGCCTGCCTGCCTTCCTGGCCTGGCTTGCTACAATCAGAAACCCTAAACCCTAAAACCCCAAACCCCTAAACCCCACACCCTAAACCCTGAAGCCCAAAGCCCTAAACCGTGGCCCCGGCCGGCCTAGAGGGAGGGATGCCTGGATGTGGGTAATAATATAGGTACCTAACCCTAAGGGTCCATGTACCTAAATAGTATATGCTTTGGCCCCAAAGTTCCTGTATAGGGACTACTTTAAGGCCAATGTATATCCTATTTGGGTACATGGACCCTTAGGGTAATTGACCTGAGTGATTCCCTTTACTATTCTGGAGGCTACTTATTATGAGTATAGTGTAATATGCCCCAGAACCCTAGTCCAACCACCACGGCCCCCACGTTATAGTACCCATATAGATCCCTTACAATAACCCTCAAAGACCCTTTAACAAGGAACCCTATTCTAAACATCAAGGACATATTCTTATAGTACCTTATAGATCCCCTATAGAACCCTTTAAAGAGCCCTTGCAGGAGCCCAAAACCCTATTCTAACATTTAAGGCCCCTGGATTATGCGAGTGAACAGGTCCTCTGCCCCTGGCGCTCTTGCTACCGAGCCGTCTTGTGGAGGACTTCTTGGTGCCGCAAGGCCACAATACTACTAATAGTAATACCAGTAGTAAGAATTATAAGACTCAATAATAATGCTACGAAAAAAGTAATAGCAGTATAATAACAAGAAGATTAAGAACAGTAGCAACAATCGTTATTGTTCCTATTATGATGACAACTTTCTTATCGCAGAGTTTCAGCACGCCTCCTGGAGAATCCAAAACGTAAATCCCTTAAAGCGGCTCCTATGACGTACCCTTCAGAAGTTAGGGTCCCAAATTGCCGAATTTGGGACTCTAACTACAGAAAGGTACCATATAGGAATTTCTTTTAATACAAGAATTTTCGCTTTAGATCCTCCCACCGGTTTGGATAGCTCATACTAGGCATGACTTTCTGTTCCCGGCTGAGTGTATATCCAAGGGTTGCGCAGTTCGGTCTTTCAGACTCTTTCGCTCCCTAGGCCCTAAACCCTTTACCTCACATTCTGAACCCTCTACCCTTCAACCCGCACATCCTAGACCCTTTTTAACAAGCCTGGTTGTAGCTAAAAGTAAGTCCCTTGCCTCAGCAACCATGTGTCACTTGATATATACCTGTAGCATGTCATGTCAGTATACTACTGTCCCGGAAAGTCTTCCGTTCACCTTTGGACCCCCATCTGGGCCTTGAATAACTACTCACTTATGTAGAGAAATCATAAAAAAGGAGCCCTGACGAGGCCGAGGGTGAGGTTGCACGGCAAACCAAGAAGATCCGCAGCTGCAAAGAAGAGTGCAAAGGTTAAAGGTTTAGCCGCAGAAAAAAAAGTGCTGCGCCGCTTGACGACGGGCAGCCCTTCGTGGGGGTCAATGCATGGACACTCTATACAGAGGAGCATGCAGACACTCTGAAGCCCATTGACTTCAAGGCCGGCACATCTTTGGTGATTGATGGGGGGTGGCCTACCGGTTCACAGTGGCCGAGCAAGACCTGACAGACCTCCGTGTAGACGGACCAGCAGGCACATCTAATTTGCTGAAGTTCCCGGACTTCACCGAGCTTCTGCCCAGCATCGGGCAGACGAACACGGAACAGGTTTTCACAGTGCTAAGTTAGTGCGGCTAAGTACTGAGTGCCAAACATGCGGTTGTGCTTTGGCCTTTGAAGTTTTGAAGCATTGCAGCATTGACTGTTGAGTTGAGTGCAGTGTGTCGTATGCTTTGCGATACGCCCGGTGACGTTGCGGTGTGTGCATGATAAGAATGAGAATCCCAGGATCCATGTTGAAGCAGGGTGTGGGTTTTGGAGACATCTTCAGGCCAGGGTGGAGCGCTGGTGCAGCAGAGAAAGAGCCTGAGACAGGGGTGGCTTCTTGCTTACAGCAAGCCGCAAAATCGGTGCTGACCTGAGAGGGCGCCAAATGCCAGCCAGCATCCCCTGAGCCAGGACACTTGCCACTCAGGCCGAGCCATCCTGATGTGCTGCTGCCGGCGCTGGCAAGTCTAGTAGGACAAATGGTAGACTAAGCTAGAACATGCTAGCGACAAGCTAGACAAGGTTGAAACTTCGATGCTAGACTTCGTGTTTGCCCAGCATCTTGAACCCCCCTTGGATGAGCTCTGAAACGAACGTGGAAGCCCGAAGATCATGTAGCAATGTCGATTCTGGGGAGAAGCGGTAGTATTTTAGGAGCATTTTGCTGCCTGGGCGCAGCCCGTCTTCTCCACAGTTGGAGCAGGAGCGCTGTCACAACAATTCCAGCCCATTTTTTGGGATTTGAAATCGAAATAAGCTTGTAGCAGAATCAAGACCTTTTTGAAGAAAGCAATGCAAGCTTGTAAGACGAGGCACTTGACTTTGCACGGCAAAGTACGTCTATTCCTGTTCTGCCCGCCACCGGACTTGTGCGATGCTCTTACACTTGCTCGCTCCGTCTGGGAAATGACTCGAACTACAATGTTAAGAACAAGTCCATGGTCTAAAGCCGTGCATGGGCCCCATTTAATCTCTTAAAACCTACACGAGGTGTGGGACCCGGCCCTGTAAAATGGGACGCGGGGTGGCCAAAGGGCTATGATCAGCGGGGAGGGCCCCGAGAATGTGTTCCAAGGAGTGTCGGACGGGCTCATGCCCGATATCACCGTTTGCATACCGGGACGTTACTTTCTCAGCGTCGCCCCGCTGACAAAGCTGACTCAAGCATACACGGCCATGCTTGAGTCACGAATCGGCTCCACGTGCATCATCCAGAGTCGCTGCTATCCCTGAAGCTCCCATGCGGATTGGGGCGCACAGTTCGTGGCTTGTAAAGTTCTGAACTTTATAGAGGTTTAAGGTTTAGTGGTTTAGGGACAGTGGCGACTAATCGACTTGTATTCCCGTACTACAATGTAGACCAAATCCTGCAAGCCCTAAACCTTAACCCCGACCCCCCTAAAAAAAGGAACCCTTAAACGACCCTTAAAGGAATCCTAAAAGGTCCCTTAAGGGAAGCCTGAAAGGAACCCTTAAGGGTTCCTTTAATGGCTTACGCAGCTCCCTGGCGCAGACCATCTCGCGGAAGTTGCCCGAAGGTGTGCCATTCACGCCACTTGGCTGCGACGAACGGATCTCTGTGACAGCTTTAGGGTTTCAGGGTATTGGATTGAACGGCATAAAGGTTTTAGGGTTTAGAGCTTTGGGGTTTCAGGGTATTGGGCACAAGGGCGTAGGGTGGTTTAGAGGTTTAAGATATATGGTTTAGGAGGGTTAGTAGGGTATACGGGTTTTAGGATTCCGGGGTTAGGGTTTAGGTTGGTGAAAGGATCCATTGGCTGGTTGTCGTTTCAGGGGTAGTAGTCAGCGCCGTTGTGGTTTCCCACACACGTACATACGTACGTACGTACATGCATACATATGGCATGGATTTATGATTTTCTGCTTGAAGGTCACAAACAAGCAATGTCGTTCGTGGCTCCGTGTCCAAGGTCTCTTGCATAATAATTGTGTGGAGTGACCCTGGCTGTAAGGAACCAATGTTCAAACTTCGTCGTCAGGCGGCTTCGAACCTCCTAAATAAATGTTACACTTTAAAAACACCGTACTTGAATTTTCATAGGTAGGTACCGCGAAGATGCATGGTTACACAACATCACGTTAAATGTTGGTGAGCTCATGAGGTCCTAGCAGTTATACGCGCAGATCGTTTAATCTTACGAAATCCTTGAAGAACAAGTTGCAACTAGCCCTTGCTGAGGTGCCCATGACGGTATGCACAACTCCCTTGAGCTTTCAAGTTCTCGGATACATGATCCCGGCAAATCCTAGAACTTAGCCACGAAGCACAACTTGCTTTTCAGGGACTTGCTTCCGATCGCCAGATCTACTATATAGCCTAAATAATTGCCAATACAGTAATATTTTGGTGGGTTCCTTATTATAAATATAGTATAATGGGCCCCAAAACCCTATTCTAATTAGTAAAGCCCCTATAATAGAGACCTGAATTCCTCGACTTGAATTGAGATTGAAAAGGCGTTAAAGAAAACCGGATTGCCCATGCCAGGGTGTGATGGGCCGCCAAACGCCCAACGGAAAGCGAGGATACGCTATCTTTGAACCTCATTCATGGGAGCGTTATGTGAATATTGGACCCTCATACAAACGTTGAGTCGGAGACCTGAAATCGTGGACTTGTTATGATAAGGACCCCTAAGCTTCTAAACAGCGTCCGGCACGCTACACTCCGGGGGGCCTGACCGTGATGTCAAATACCAGCCTACACCTCAGACTTCTTAGCCATCGCAACCCTATACCCCTATGCATCTCCAAAACGCAAACCCCCAAAAGCACTGTTGCTCTAAACGCCGCAGCGCTTTCTAAAGCTTGGGCAAAGACTGAGGGCCTAATGCTTGAATACCGCTGCAGTTAGCCTTCTTCATATCCCAAGTTCTCACTTGTAAACACCCTAATTCAGCCCTATAAAACTCCGAAGTGCTACATGCTCCTGGTAAGCACTCAATCATTTTGGCCTCCAGACCTGAATCCCAGAGTCGAGGCCCCAGAGCCTTTGAGCCCCAAACTCCAAACCTGAAGGTTTACTTGAAGGGTCACGGGACTTGATTAGGGTTTTGGGTAAAGGGTTTGGGTTTAAGGGTTAGGGACCGTAAACCTTAAAACCCCAAGCCCAAAGCCCTAATACCTGCTGCTAACATCTGTCAGAGGTATCGCGCAACCCACGCTCAGCATTCTTTCTTCCCCGGGGCTAAAGTGAGATGCAAGATGCAAGCTGCAAGAATACCCTAAAACCCCAAACTCCCGTCCCAGTTGGACGTTGCCAGCGAGAATCCACCTGGACAGCGACAGGCTTTCTTACCCGTGGGGTTGCCCCTTCCTCTACGAGACTAGGATTCTACTAAAGGGATCCTTAAAGGGTTCTATAGGGGATCTATATGGTTTTATGATATATGGGCCCAATTGTTAAATAATTACCAATACTTTTGCAGGGGGTTCCTCATTATGTGCATAGTATAGTGGGCCCCTTAAAACCTATTCTATTTGTTAAGGCCCCTAGGTTAGGTTTTCAGTCCTATAGACCTTATAAGCAAGAAACATCGCTTTTGTTTGCTTAGGCGTCGGATTGAGGATTCTGGCCTGGGATTCCAAGTTTTATGCTGGGACTTGCAGACTGCTGGGTTGGAGAGTTTGAGTGTTTTGGTACGACTGTAATGGCTTTGCATTGGGGCTGAGGCTTAGAGGTTTAAGGTGTAGAGTTTCGGGCTTCAGGGGTTTGCGGTTTAGTAGTTTAGGAGTAGGGCTGTAGCTTTGGGAAGTAGCCGGCTTCAAGCTGCAGTTTAAGATGCAGCCTTGCATGATGGGACTTCAAGCGGAAGCAGTTCTGGCCGGCTTCCTCTGTGAGGGGGTTTCTGCAGCCGGCGCACGGGAGATGACAGTCCTCTTGATTCCTGTACACTTAACAGGCTTGACCTCCATTGGTGCAGCCCGACCCTGGCCCAATGTGGGCTCCGTGCTTGCAGGCGCCAGTCCATACGAAAGGGGTCTGTGTTGAAAGGCTCACAGGCCGAACTTGCCTCAGCAGAATTACGAGCTAATGGTTTACGCCTCGCATGTATCTGGCAAGCTCCACTGGGGGCAGCATCTCTAGTTGCAGCGACTCCGGACATCTCCGGCTCTCCTGAGGCAGTGCTGCCCAAGGATCACTTCAGGACGGCAGACTGGAATCCTGCTGCGGCCAATTATGAAGAGCTGGTTGTGTGGAGCCAGGACACCTGAGGATGCCAGACGCATGCCAGTGCTGGGGAAAAGTGTATAGGTTCCAGGCAGGCAAATGCTGCGATGTCTGTTTTGCATCACATGCTTCGGTCGAAGGCTTGAAGCAGGCGCAAAGACAGCAGTGGCATGGACTTATCAGCAGCGCCCTGATTCCATCACGAATCTGCTGAAACCCCTATTCCAAGTAATAGCGCCCCGATATTAATTGGGTTCTCCCCAATCCTCGGATCTTCTTCTTCGCCCTATGTAGAGTTTGGGGTTTAGGGTTTAGGCCGCTTTTTCCGTATGCTTCCCATCAGTTCTATATGGGTAGTCCTTTAAATTATGGTCGCTTTCAGGCTCCTCTTCATAAGGATCCCGTATTGTGTTAGGGACCTCCAAAAGGACCCTATAGTTAAGAGAACTACCCATACTAGGAATAGGTCCCGGCCTGTTAACCACTCTCCTGAGTAGTAGCTTTTTGCCGTTTCTGTTTTGGGTCACCTTCATTGACACCACATCGTTGAAAAAAATGTACCCTGATTATACATAAAGGGGCTACTCAAGAACCTTGTTAAGTATTTCATAGGGGTCAGTAGACTTAGAAGGAGGGCTAGGCGCAAGGCAGCTACATGTTTTAAGCATCTGGTTCATGGCCTCAGATACGGTTTCCTCAAACTATAGTTTGCCCTGAACACCCTGAACATTCAAGTACTAAGACTTTGTGAAAAACAAACATCCCGGCACCTTTAACCTAAACCCCGCCTCCAGACCCTGCAAAACCTTTCCGGAGACACCCATGAGTAAGTTTCAACATGATCGGTGTTCAGGTCTCCCTGTACGGTGATCCTGGGAAAGTTGCTCCGTGCTTGCACTTCAGGGGCGTGCGGTTTTGGGCTTAGAGCTTGAGGGTTCGAGATGATACCCTGGGGATCAAAATAGCCCAAAAGCCTTGTATAGTATGGTCGTTTGGCCCAAAAGCCTTAATATACGAGTCCTTAGATCCCTAGGATAGTTTTTCAGTTTTTTTCAATGTGAACCGTTGGGGTTCAAGGGTCTAAGCAAGGTCTGAATTATGTGTGGGTGGGCGGGGGGCTGTGACATGACGCTCTTGTTTGGTGAGTTTAGGGGTCTACGGGGTTCTCAAGCAGAGTGCCCTGGAGTTTCGATGATAACTTAATTGAAGTGTTCTTGTCGGCAAAGGTCCGGAACCTCAACCCTGAGCCCAATACCCAATCCCTCAATCCTCAGCCGCAGCCTTACACTTCGGTGGCTAGTTTGGCCGCTGTTGTGTTGACTCAGAAGATCAGCAGACGTAAGTAAGGTTACATTTCGGGCAAGCTACGTACGGCATGAATAGCATGAAGCCAGAGACGCAGATAAACCTGACGAGTTCGGACTGTGACGCATTTGCAATTCTCTCACATTTCAACCGTGGCGAAACCTGTCGTCGAGTTCCACCAAGCATCGGGAAAGGCTGAAGACTCGCAGCAGAAAGCACAAGCGACTGTCGAAGATCGGCGTTTGCTCGGAATATAGGTAGAAGCAGAACAGTGAGCAGATCATAATATCCCTAAACCCTGACCCCTAAACCCTAAACCCTAAAACCCTGAACCCCAAACCCCTAAAACCTAAAACCCTAAACCCTAAACCCCTAAACCCCTAAACCCTAAAACCCTAAACCCTAAAACCCTGAACCCTAAAACCCTAAACCCTAAAACCCTGAACCCTAAAACCCTGAACCCTAAAACCCTGAACCCTAAAACCCTGAACCCTAAAACCCTAAACCCTAAAACCCTGAACCCTAAAACCCTAAACCCTAAAACCCTGAACCCTAAAACCCTGAACCCTAAAACCCTAAACCCTAAAACCCTAAACCCTAAAACCCTAAACCCTAAAACCCTGAACCCTAAAACCCTGAACCCCTAAACCCTGAACCCTAAACCCTAAACCCGTCTCTAGTCGCCCGGAACCCGGCGCCCGGAGCCGGGAAACTGCCAGAACCGGGGAACTCGGAACTTCCGTTTAAAGCTCATGGAGTTTAGTAGGGTTCAGGGATTTTAGGGTTTAGGGTTCAGGGTTTAGGGTTTAGGGTTCAGGGATTTTAGGGTTTGGGGATTAGGGATTAGGATATGGAGTTTAGGGTTCAGGGATTTTAGGGTTTATGGAGTTTAGGGTTCGGGGATTTTAGGGTTTGGGGATTAGGGATTAGGATATGGAGTTTAGGGTTCAGGAATTTTAGGGTTTGGGGATTAGGGATTAGGATATGGAGTTTAGGGTTCAGGGATTTTAGGGTTTATGGAGTTTAGGGTTCAGGATTTCCTAAGACCCTATGGCCTTGACCCCATCGAAACCCTGATTTTTCTCGAAGGGTAATATTACAAGACATGCAAGTGAGTCTCGGAAAACAAGAAATCCAAAGTAAAGACCCGACAGGGGAGTAGAGTCTCGGATACACCGCAACCCTGGCTTTACAGACACACCCATGTTGTCCCTCAAGCCTTGGTAAAAGCCCAGAGTTTCATACCTTTGTAGCTATAACACTGTTGTAAGACAACACGGAAACTGTGCAAGACCATTCAAACTCACCATTGTCTATTTTGCGAGTAGTCACAACTTCCTGCAGCACCCTTGTAAGATAAGACTTTCGGTACAAGTAAACGACGGTATATAGCCATTCTTACAGCCAGATGCAGAGATCATGAACCCAAACCCTCAACCCTCCGATCATAAACCCTGAACCCCAGACCCTAGACCCTAAGACCTAAACCCTAAGACCCTAAGACCTCAAAAAGCCCCATGAAACCCTCAGGGCATGGCGCTGCTGCAGCTGCAAATGCGAAGCGCTTGCTGCCCCTGGAACTAAGGTACAAAAACAAGCACATGTGCCGGAGTTTCCGAAAATTAGGGATGCCTCATTTTGAGGTCCTTGTAATCAGGATCCTACTATTTAGGGTAGCATATTAGGATCTCTATTCCCGGAAACTCCCTTGTTAGTTAGGGTAAGAATAGGGTCCTAGAAGGATTCGATAAGGATTCCATACAGGTTCTGCAAGTGTCATGTAAGGCTCCTACAAGATTCCTATGAAGGTTCCATGTTGGTGTCTAGGGTTTAGGGTGAAGCCCAGCCTATTCAGAGTGAGTATTTGAAACCAAGCTCCCACAGTTTGGGATGCTTGGACCCTCTAGGTTGGTGCTCAGAGCATGTGGTGACCTCGAAACACAACCCAAGCCCCAAACCCTAGACCCTCCTTTCCTGAGTTTGAAAGTCAGATTAGAGTTTTTTGTGTATATTTGTACCAGCCTGAGTAGTTTGAATAAGGTCGCAGGTGATTTTTATGACACTTCAGATACTTAAAGGCTCATGGGACTTAGTAAGTAAGGTTATAAGTAGGTTATAATTAGGATAACCCCACTTAGGGGACTTATAACCCCAATTATAACCTACTTACCAAGTCCCATGATCCTTCAAATATTGAACTCTGGATCGGAGCACTTCGGGTCGGGCGATGGACAGTCCAGGCTTCTGCATCTTCTGCCGAAATGGGAGTTTCCGAAAATCAGGGGTACCTTACTTTGGGTCCTTATAATAAGGATCCTACTATTTAGGGTATTATATGAGGGTCCCCTAACTTTCCGAATCTCCCAAATCATGTAGGTTCAGGGCTGCACTGGTAGATCAGGCTTCAAGAGTCACGGTCGATGTAGTCCGCGCGAACGTGGCAAATACAGCAGCCAAGACTGGAAGAGAGTCGCAGGAAGACCCAGTTGCAACATGAAGCCTGCCATGCCTGAGAGGTCATGACAACGGGTTTAGGTTTAAGATAGAGGAGCCCGCAAACATGCGCTATGGTGTTTTCTCATTGCCCTTTCTATATGTACTGTAGAAGACACACGAAAGCCCTTTGCATCCCTCTTCGCTATATTCAAGCCCCGTAATCCGACCTCGTAAGTCAGCTCCATATGCGCAGATCGAAGCTTTAAGGTCTGAAGGTTTAGGGCTGTATTCTAAACACGAACCCCAGAAGCCCGTGGTTCAAGGCTTATAGAGTTTGTGATAGACAGTTAGGGTCCACGATGTTCGTGTTGACGAAGACTCTATCCTTTAAGGAGCTAGAGTCAAGTCGTCTGCTATGGCGTGCCGCCGGGGAGCTTTGCTGCTGTCCGCCGTCCTCCTAGCAGTGGGGCCAGGCCTGGTAGTTACTTGGAGGGTCGGGGGACTTAGTAATTGGTTATTTTGGGTACTTATAAGTACCATAAACCCAATTAGGGTCCCTTTTAGGGTACTTATAAGTCTACTTACTAACCACTTACTAAGTCCCCCGACCCCCAAGTAGGATCAATTCTGTCTGTACAGATACACGTCGAATACCGGGGCCTGAATAAGAAGTCAGTCACCGTATTCCCTTATAGTCTACCCCGGAAGCCTACTCTCAATCATGCCGTGTTTGCGTTGTCAGAGCCCTCGAAGTCTTCACTTGACACGTAATGTTTTAATGTAGATCCCTGATGAATGAAGACGATCTCCTTCACGGCCTGAATGCTAGACTGCGCCTAAATATCTATGATGATCAAGGTAATCAGCGTGGTTTGTTGGCCAGGGGTCTGCGTTAACTTGATTATTTCCTGATCCAACCTGAACCATAAGGGTCCATGTACCCATATAGAGATACATGGGCCCCAAAGTACCTTTATAGGGACTACTTTAAGGCCAATGTAGAACATGGACCCTTAGGGGAACGTTTGCCCACAGGAAACACACCCCAGGATCCCAACCCAAGGAATCAGATCCTGGAATCTGACCCCAGAGGTCCATGTGTCCAAGTAGTATATACTTTGGCCCCACAGTACATGGACTACTTTAAGGCCAGCGTCTACGTGAGTACATGGACCCGTGGGATTGCACAGCGTTGATCACTCAACAATCTAAAATCTAAAACCACCAGCGACCGTCCTTTCTAATTTGCAAGCCCACAACCCAAAGCTAGTTACAGAGCTGTCAAATTGATTTTATGCTATAGATGCCCCGCCAAAATCCTACTGTAAGGGTCCAAGTAGTCTTTATAGGTATCAAAAGCCACAAAGAAGGACTACTTGGACCCTTAAGCTACTCTGATTGTTGTGGCCTCTATTCTGAATAGAGTTTGGGGGGGCTCCTTATTATACTTACATAGTAGAATATACCCCGAAAATCCTACTCTAATTGTTGAGGTCTCTTTTCTAAACCTGTCGCCAGGCTTCATCGGCTTTCGACGGCCAACCTGGAGGTGGACTCCTGAAAATGAAACATTATTACTGATATGTCTGGTAATCTTCTTATTGCTGTTACAGTCACTATTATGGTTATGATGATTAATGTTATTGTACTTACTGTTATTATTGCTATTGCTTTTGTTATGCATATGACCTGTTGTGATTACTGTTATCAGCATACTGTCACTTTTGTACAGACTACCAGTGGCTAGGATTACCTAGGTCGTCCGTTCGGAGCTGAAGGTTTGAGTAGACAGAAGTCTACCCTGTAGCCTGATACAAGTGGGAAGCGACGTCATTCCCTCTGTTTCTTTATTCAGGAATCCTTTTCAAAAGAGCTGGAGGGCCTGTTTAGACAGTATGCCAGCGTAGCTCCCCAAACAATGATGAAGCACCATGACGACCAACAGGACGACTGCGACGATCAGGACGATCACGCCGACGACCAGGACGAGCATGCCGACCACCAGGAAACCACCGGGAGACAGCCGGCAGACCACCACAAATCGTCAGGAGACCACAGGGACCGCAAGGAGAAAAGACCACAAACCACCAGGAGAGCGCCAGGACAAAGTAATTATTCAAAAGTAGTGGCAGGATTCAGGAGCATGCCCTCCATGCTTCCCTCCATGTACTGGCCGGGCAAATTAACATGGCGAAGACAACTTCCCTCCATGTATTAGGTGGTTTCAGCAGTATGGGCAAATGCTTTCCACACGTATGAGGCCAAAAGTTGGCCAATGGATTGGACATTTACAGTTAGCTTGGCTTTGCGGGAAGCGCCGGCACCAATCGTGTAGACGATAGGACTTGAAACCGGATACCGGCAAACTTTCGGAAGCGCGAGCCGTGCACCCGCCCGTAACCGCTTCTTGTTGAGCAATTTGCAGCATAATCCTTGATTGATATGCTCTCCCGATCCTGAACCCCGAAGCGACGAGCATACGAACTCCAACAGCATCTAGCAACCACCAGACCCCCCCACCCAAAACCCATAAGCCCTTTAAAACTGGCCTTTGGGTGGTTGTCAAAATTATGGTCCCTTTTTGGGTACCCTAAATTTTGACAACCACCCCTATGTAAACCTCTGCACCTACACAGCCCAGCAATTCTTTTTCGAAGGTCTCCGAAACCCTAAACCATATAGATCCCTTTAAAGGAGCCCTATAAGCCCCTATAGATCCCTTTCGAAGATCTCCGAAACCAGTCATACGCCCTAAACTGGCCTAAAGCTCTACACCTACCACAAGCACGAAACTGGTCTAAAACTCTACACCTACACAGCCCAACAAGTCTTTTTCGAAGGTCTCCGAAACCGCTCCGAGCTGCGGCTGTCGACCTGCCGCCGCCGCCCACCGAGGTCTCCGAAGGAGGCATCACTGGGGGGTTCAGGGTGTAGGGGTTTAGGGGTTTTAGGATTTAGGAGTTTAGGGGTTTAGGGTTTAGGGAGAGTGTTAAAAAAAAGGGTTCTTAAGAGGGGCCCTATAAGTGTTACTATCAGGGATATTACGGGGGTTGCCTAGTTAATGTAAGGGCCTTAATGGTTAGAATAGGGTTTGTGGGTATATTATACTAGTGGGAAAGCAGGATTTAGGGTTTAGGGGTTGGGGGTTAGGGGTTTTGGGTGTTCGGGTTTCAGGTTCAGGGTTGTTTGGGGGTTCTTGTCTTTTTGGGTTTGTTTAAATCAGGGGGTAGGAAAGTAGGGCTGACATTGTTTCAATGATGTGTCTTCTGGCGTTTGTCGGGTTCTAGGTTTCCAGTGGTGTCGATTTACTCTTGTTTTGCTTGGGGGATATTAGAGAGCCTCAGGTTGGGACGAACCAAGACGTCAACCCTTACTGATAGATATTTCAAATATTCTGCCCCTACAAGAAGCGACGTTTATTGTGGGGGTAAACAGTGTGGTGTCATAAGGTTGCAAGGTGGGTGCTATGTGTTATGTCATGGGTTTACAGAGGCTGCGTAGGTGTATACCCTAAAGGTGCAAGCGCCTAATCACTCCCTGACATACTACGTAACTGTTGCTACACAACCTACAATGAAAATTACGACCCTCAGAATCCCTAAACATTAAGCCCTAAGCCCTAAACCCTAACACAAGCACATCACCTGCACGAGCCCCAAACACAGCAGCAGTAGTGGTGTGTTGTGTTGGCCACATGTGCAAGAGTGAGACAATAAAATCATTCCAGGTGCTGCAGGCTTGTCAATCGCGCCAGTTCTGCACCCATCGGGATCTATCAGCTTGCAACCAGACTGCCGAAGATCGGAGACAATTGCAGTTCGAGTGGCCTGGACACTCGCCAGTTGGATTTGGCCGGCAGCATTGAACCACTAAAAGAGCAGAAGCCTGGATGTGGGCTACGTCCCAGGGCTCCAGTTACCATAAATAGCAGGTTAGGGTTCAGGCTTTTGGGGGGTATCAGCGTTCTAGGGTAGGGTAAAAGCCTTTCCGGGAGTACAGGGAGTGTTCTTTAGGTGTGGCTCCTGCTCTTCAGGATTTTTTCAGGCGGCCCCTTTGTTACATGGTTTAACATTGGGGGATTCTTTATGATTCCTTGTTCGACTTAACTATGGTATGATATACCCCAAAACCCTGTTCTAAGTATTGAGGTCCCCATGCGAGGCGTATTGCAGATGTTAGGGGATGCAGGGTTTGGGGCTCGGCAAGTGGCGTCTCGTCGGGTGAACATGGAGGGTTCAGGGTTTACGGTTCAGCAGCTCAGGATCGAGCAGTGTTACAGTAAGGTTGGCTCTTAAGGTTTTGATAAACACCCACCCACCCCGAGTATCCCATAACATTGATTGAGAACTACACTTAACCTATGTACTGTAGTCGGTTCAACCGCTTCTATTCAACAAATTTTGGTTTGCACCTTTTTCAGGAATCATATAAAAGAACCCCAAACAGGTATATCTACTGCCCTCACATCCTAAATCCTGAAAGGCGGCGGCGAAGAATATGAGATACGCTTCGTCGACAACCAGGACGGTTTGTTTGGGGGGTTCAAGATTTAGGAAGTCTTTTAGCGCTTAGGGCTTAACCCCAGGGGTCCGAGTACTTAACACTCATATACTTTCCAAAATCCTAACCTACATAACTACCATCCTAAAACCGAGTACTTAACTATTGAGTCCTTTGGACCCTTAGGGTAACATGTATGGTGCCACAAGGCAACTAGCTAGCTCCGGCTGTTTCGGCAATTGGGCCTGGACTCTGAGCACCTAAACCCTAAAGCGCTAGGCTAAACCCCGAAGCCCGTAAAAAAGAAAAATAAACAAACACCCTAAAACCCTAAACCTCAGGGTTTAGGGCCTAGGGTTTAGGGTTTAGGGTCCAGCCTAAGAAGCCCTTAACCCCAAAACCCTAAACCCCGGTGACCCTGAGCCCGGGTATGTCGAGCCGCTCGGCTCAACAGTCTTAAAGACGCCCATGGCCTGACACGTCTACAGCCATGGAACCAGCAGGGTTTATTAGGGTTTATTTAGGGTTTAGGGTTTATTTAGGGCTTAGGGTTTATTTAGGGTTTAGTTAGGGTTTAGAGTTTATTTAGGGTTTAGGCTGTATTGACCCTTGATGGGTTCTTGGTATAGGATTTGATGAACTGCTTAACCTTAAAGAGCCCTCCGACCCTAGACACTGAAGGCCTAAATTTCAACAGGCCTTCAAATCCATAGAACTCAATCAAGCCCTGCAGCCGTACACACTAAAGCCCTTCAGCCCCAAGCCCAATACTCTAACTCGCTACACCTTGATCTCTCCGATGTCAAGCCCCCTCTGAAAGTTTCAGCAACGAGGAGCGCGACCAGATAGCGCGGCAATGGCTGACACTAGCATCAGAAGAGGCCATCGCATGACAAGAGCAGAACGGTTTGCAACAAGGCTCCGTCTCAAAGAAGGCTATGGCGGGGATCTTTGTACCCAGAGGCTTAGGGCCACATGACGACAAGCAGGATGCTAGTAGAGAGGACGTAGGGTTTAATTACCATACCGGGGGTGCTGATCTGTAAGTTACCACATCTATCGGGGGGGTTCACCAAACAGGACCTTGCAGTTGCAGCTGACTCTGCCATACCTGGTAGCTGAGTACGTAACCATGATTATGCAGTAACCTTTCGGGTTTTTTGCAATCCTACCAAAACTGTTCAGCCATAATATGGTCAGAGGAAGACCTGCTAAATGAGTTTGACTCTGAAAGCTTATGTAAGCACGCAAGACGTAGACCACGCCGTTGTTGTCTCCTACCAGGGTGTACTCAGGTATCAGCAGCAGAGCGGTAGATTGAGAATTTGCCCTACACCCTAAATCTAGACCCTACAAGCCCCACAAACCGCGAAAAAAAACAAAACGCACAACCCTGCATTTCCATGCTGGAAAACCACTCCTTTCCCCGGCTGTGGTGTCCAGGGTCGGGGGTCTGCAACATGCTTCCCACCAAAACCTGTGTTTTTTGTAGGGTCCCTATAGAGCCCATATTCGGGTGTATACCCAGAACTTACAAAACATAGGTTATGGTAGTTTGAGTTGTGGGCCCATGCCTTCCAGCCCCTTGCCTGGTGTGGAAAGTAGATTTGGGTTTCGGGGTGTGCGTCACTTCAACCTGGCGGCACAGGGGTGCGAGGCTGGCTTGGTGACTGGCAATGCACCAGAGATGTCAAAAGCGGTGTTGAGAGCGCCGAAGGCGGACCTCTTATTCAGCACGCTGCTGCAACGGCTCACTCTGGCAGACGAGCTCAACGATGCCCGGGCACTGGTCATGCGTACGGATGTTTCCTGCCTCTTGGGTTCTAGTGGGACGAAACCAACCTCATCGAGCGGAACGGCTTGGTCCGGGAGATCACGTGCTGTCTTGCGAGCACACACGGATCGGCGGCCGCAACGCGCGGTTTGAGTAGTCCCATGTTCCCGCTCACACTATCCTATAGTTGTTTTGGGGGGTTTAGTTTTGCGAGTTTAGGGTTTGTGGGGTGGTTCGGGGCGTGACAAATTTCCAAAATCCTCGTCGTCCTTGGCTGAGGACCTGAACATATAGACAAAAGATGCAAAACCGTCAACGTAACATCCTAAACCCTAACTGATTTCGGCCTGTTCGACTGGTTGCCAAGATGCCATACTTTGAAGTCTTTAACTCTAAAGCATATGTTTTTTCAACATGGCCTTAATGCATCCAGACCCTACGTGTTTGAACTTGAAACCGTAAACCCCAAACACCAATTTCTACGACCTAGGCGTATTCTAAATAAACCTAAGCCCCAAACCCTACCTACAGTCTCCATTGTAGTTCCTGTTTTGGTTAACCCATGGTTAGGATCCTATAATATAGGTTTTGGTTTACCAAAAACAGGAACTGCAATGAAGACTTCTGGTGAAGTCTAAATCCGATGGCCAGGATCGTGAGGTCATCGAAAAGCAGGCTGCGGATCGGGCTTAATACAGGGGCCTAAAACAATAACCAAGTATTTGGGGTTCTAGGATTTCGGTTGTTGGTTGAGGGCTTCAGGGTCTTGAGCTTTAAGGTGTCGGGACTTTCGATTTCGGGGTTCAGTGTTCAGTAATTATAGGGGTCGGGCTACTTGCAGATACACTCTTTCTTCGAGTTTAAGCTGGGTTGGGGGTTAATTAAATCCTTCGCAGCAATCTACGAGCAAATGCAACAATCCCACCCAGTGCTCTCCCCCAGAACACTTGCCTTGCTATCTTCTTGAGGCTGTGTCGCTTTGTCTTGATCTGCGTCTGTCTGTCGGCATCCATCTGCTTGCCTTAATTTGTTGACTCGGTCACTCTCTCTCCCTCTCTCCTTTCTCATCCTGTCCTTGCGTGACTGGATGGGGCACTAGCCGACTTCTCGCCCTCTCGCTCGACAGCCTTTACTATGAAACAGTCCTCTATACGCTCTTCATCGGCATGCTTACTTTAATGTGCATAACAGACATGGCCGTAAACCTTTACTGTATGTTCTTGCGAGTGCAATTGTTGTCCATAGTTTTCATGGTTGTCTCGCTAACTGACCACGTGGCCTGAACATGCATTGGTCTCCATGCAATGAAACCACATATGGGACCTGAACTATACGATGGATTTAGGGGGGTCTCGTCCCACAAGCACCAAAGCACCCTGTAAAATGCTGCAAGGATAGCTGAACCCTCTACAAACCTGCTGCGAAAAGCTGAATCCTACACAAAGCCCAGGCTTAGACCCCAAACCCTAAATCCTAGCCCCGAACCCCCGGAACTTAACTCCTGATCTCAAACCCCACAAATAAGCCCTAAACCCTATAAGCCCGATGATCCCTAAAAACCCCATAAACCCATAAACCCCATAAGCCCCAAAGCCTAAACCCTACAGCCTTAAACCCTTATAGATCCCTCATAGAACCCTTAAGGGAACACTAATCCTAAGCCCTTTAAGCCCTAAGCCCTCACTAGCATCGCAAAGCCGCAGGTGCTGCCCTTCCGCTCCACGCAGTACTTCACGGGGAAGTATCTGGGATTCTATCAGCTTCTAGAGATTATGACCCCTGCATGGGTTCAGGGTTTAGGGTTTGGGTTTAGGGCTTCGGGACTTTGGTTCGGGGTTTTTGCTTTAGGACCTGGGATTTACTGACTGGGTTAGGGTTTAGGGTTTAGGTTTTAAAGTTTAGGGGAGGGTTTGAGGTGGTTTCAGCATGGATGCAGACGGTTTATTTTTTAAAATTGCTAGCCGGGATTTTCAGAAAATAAGGGAATGCAGGACATGTCAATGCAAGATTGCATGATTGAACTGAAAGGATGTGCGTTGGGATGTATGTATGAAGGTATCTGCTTATGTTTGTATGAATGTAGACACGAAGCCGTAGGATCCTTACTAGAGCACACGGGACCCTTTGAGCGAGGATAGAGCCAACCGCATGTCCGGTGTGACGTTGCAGAATTTGCCAGTTACGTCTGCCGGCCCACCCCAAGGCTCCATGTGGAGCCTCATGGAGTTTGTGGGGAACGCCCTGGAGAATATCACGGAGGCCGAGATCAAGCAGGCCAAGGAATCCGGTTGGGTGGACGATCAAGGGCAGTGGGGTGTTCCAGCGATGGAATCCGGAGCTCAAAGCCTTGGAGGCAGATGTGCCACGGGGCACCCTCAAGCAGGAGGCCCTGCTGCGAGTCCTCAAGGACATCCAGAAGCTGACCCACAGGGACACGCTCTCCCGATTCCACATTCTCCAAAACCTAGAGCCGGAGATGGAAGGTCAGACGGTGCGGGTCATGATGGACATAGCCCTTCGGTGCCCGGAGGCCAACCAGCTGTACGACCTGCTGAAGACGCTACAGGGCAACGCCTCACTCCAGCTCGTGGGCTTGCAGTTCCGCCAGGCCACGCTACAACGACCGCCGGTCATCAAGCAACTGATGGAGCACGTGTTCGGCTCAGGCTAAAGACGCCCGTCCTCTGGTATGTATGTATGTATGTATGTATGTAATATGTGTGTGTATAAATATATACACTTTGACCCCATATAGGGACCCCTTTAAGGCCTAAGTATACACTATATGGGCACATGGAGCCTTAGGGATATGTATTAGGATCCCATCTTTTCGGGAACTCCAATATCCAGGCCGAGCCAGGGTTGCAAGGCTTGCTCATCAGCAACTTAACGTTTAGGGGTTTAGGGTTTAGGGAACATCAGACTTCCAAATGTTTATGGCTAAACCCTACACTCCTACATCCTAAACTCCTGAACCCTAAGACCCTAAAGCCCAAAACCAATTTAGCCCTTTAAGCCTTAAGCCCTACAGCCCGAAACCCTAAATCCTAAACCCTAAGCCCTATGCCTTAAAGTAAGCCATATAGATCCCTTACTTGGGGGGTCGAGGGACTTAGTAAGTAGTTAGTAAGTAGACTTATAAGTACCCGAAAAGGGACCCTGATTGGGGTTATGGTACTTAAAAGTCCCTAAAATAACCAGTTACTAAGTTCCCCGACCCTGCAAGTATAGACCCCTTCAAAGGAACCCCATCCTAAACCCGAAGCTATCACACGCCAAGAGCCGGGGAGTCTCAGCCCAAAGCCCTGGTCCGACAGTGCTCAAAGGAAATGGGACTGTTTAGGGCTAGGGTTCCCCTGAGAATCCTTTAAGGGTTCCTTCAAGGGTACCATAAGGGTTCTATAGTAGGGCTTAGGGTTTAGGGGCTTAGGGTTAAGGGCTTAGGGTTTAGGGTTTAGGGCTTAGGGCTTCGGGTTTAGGGTTTTTAGGGGTTTAGGGATTAGGGTTTAGGGGTTTGGGGTGCAGGGTTGAGGGTCCATCTACCCAAATAGGTTCCTGTAATGGTACCTTGAAGACTTTAAGGGTGCCATAAGGGTTCTATGATGTTCTATAGGGTTTATGCCCTTTAGGCTTCCGTGAGGGTCCATTCACCCAAACAGTATATACATATGCCTTGAAGTAGTTAGTAGTCCCTGTATAGGTAGTTTGGGGCCAAAGCAGATACTATTTGGGTACATGGACCCTTAGGTGTTTTTAGGGCTTTAGGGCTCAGGGCTTGTGGCTTGTGGTTTAGGCTTTTAAGGTTTAGGATTCAGGGCTTATCGGGTTTAGGATTGTAGGGTTTAGGGTTTAAGCTTGGAGCTTTGGGTTTACGGCTTATATTTAGTAGCCTTAGGGTTTCGAGCTTGGGGGTTTGAGCTTTCAACCCGAGCCCTGAGAGCCACTGAGGAGCCGACTTTGTGCGGTGCCCTCAGCCTCTGCCTATACTTACATACGCGGTTGACGGCAGCCTTAACTTACCAGAATCTACTATAACCTACTTCGGGAGGGTATTTGAAGATTGTGGTCTAGGGTTTGCATCTGTCAAGTCATAGGCTGTGTTCGAGAGTCCGTATGCCTGCTAGAACATCATGTTTGCGCGGCCCAGACCTGTACACTGGGCTTTTGGCTTTCGGGTTTTGGGGCTTAGCTCTAAGGGTCCAAGGGACCAACTAGTTAGGTATTTGGGTTTCGGACAGTAGCTAGTTGTGTATGTGGATAGATGCGAGGTTATATGAGAGTTTCCGAAAATAGGGGACCCTAATATAGTACCCTAAATAGTAGGATCCTTTTTATCAGGACCCCATAATAAGGTACCCCTAATTTCGCAAACTCCCATATGCTTATTAGGTACCTGGGTCCCTGTTCACTGACCCAAGCTGATAGGACCTGGTCGAGCTCCTACACACTAAACATGCAGGAAGCTCCCTTTTTCACAAAACGTGCCTGAATCTTGGGATTACGGCTGCGAGCATGTGTGTGCAGTAGACTCTTAGATCCGACTGGTAGATCTGTGCAGGATATCTTGCGAAAGACTGCAGGAGCCACATGCTGGCAGGGTCATGTGGCCCTCAATGTACATCTGCTTTCGCACATGCAGTGTGTGTCAATATACGTATCGTGTACATCTATTAGAGAGGGACTGAGAGAGAGAGTCAGAGAGAGGCAGATCGACACCGATAAAACATCCAGATGTAGAAGTCAACTGCATTCGTATGTATACAGGCTCAGCATATTTGATGCGCACTCGGGTACATGAACTTTACCTATGCAAGTATGCATGTACTTTCTTACTGTGCTAATCTTCTTAGACCGCCGACCCGGGAAACCACTTAAATGTTGAGGCCCTCAGCCCTCCTTTCCTTAGTTGACTGCAAGCATCTTCGTACGAGGATAAAAGGATAAACAGCAACGAACATGCTTGAACCTTGGAGACTTACCCTTCCAAATACTGACCCTTAGGTGATAGGATTGGAGTTTTTGGGTTTACAGGGGTCTTAGGTATAGAGGTTAGGGTTGAGGGTTTAGGATTTAGGCTTTAGGGCTTTGGGCTTAGAGTTTCGCCTTTTGGGTGTTCATCTGGAAACCAAGATCGGCGCCTTTGTGGGTGGCAGCTGCCGTGGCCTTGGCCTCACGGAGGCCAGGCACCTTCCCTAAAGGGCCCAGATACTCCTTATTTATGGTTTTTGGTAAAAGTCCTATGATAAGGAGTACTTGGACCCTTAGGGCTTGGGTAACTTATCCTAAACGCCCAGATACTCCTTATTTATGGGTTTTTGGTATCTGAAAGAGGCCCCAAAGTCCTATGATAAGGAGTACTTGGACCCTTAGAGCTTTGGCTACTCCACGCCCTGGAAAGTGAAGGTTTGGTCTAGGGTGGAGGGTTTGGAGAGACTTCGAAGTTGTATCCCTCAGAGTTCCTGGACATACTATAATGTAGGAGCCTGATTAAGAAACCTTGGGCCTTTATTAGGGTTCCTTACATGAATCCTACTATTTTGGGGTTATAGGCCCGGGGTTTCTTAATCAGGTTCCTACATTACCCTGACATTTCTCAAAACCTCATCGACCTATTCAGGCGCGTGGACGAGCATTTCCACGAAACCTGCAACTTTGAAGCCCTGAGGCTGTGAAGTCGCGAACTACCAGTAGTTCCCTTAGTAGCTGAATAGGTACCCTTTAACCTTTATGGGGTTTATGTAACCCTAATTACCATAATTGCAAACATTAAGATCAAGCCGAAGCAGCCAAGGTCCTGGAGGTCACTCATGCACATATATACTTATCAGCTTCCCATTCTGCGTGCATGCATACATTCGTGCATACATAGATCCGGAAAATGCCCTACCTTGTAGAACCCGAACAGGATCCTTGTAGGATGCTCAGGGAATCCTCGTAGAACACTTGCTGGAAGTTCCCTAGACCCTGGAGGTGCGCATGGACATTCAGGACCCGGGCGCAGGGGGTTCTGGACTGTTCAGGCTTGGAAACAAGTCATGAATGTTGCAAAATATTGGATTGTTGGATTCTGGAAGCGAGGGATTCAGATTCAAGGCTTATACTTAAGGCTTCCAGGGCTCTAGAGTTTGGGCTTACTGTAGGTTGAACTCCACGTGGCGAGAATTCACAGGGTCAGGGGCTTGCCGGGTTTGGAGGTTTCAGTGCTCAGTGGAGTTTCATGAAGTCACATGAGTGGTAATGACATGTGCAAGGCATATAGCACGAGGTTAGCAACAAGAGCCCTCCTTCAAGAACAGTCGTATGCCACGAATGGAGGAGTACGTCAAACTCTATGCTCCAATCCACACCCTGAGCCGCTGTAGAGGATGCATGTGTGTAGGAATATGTGTATATAGGTAGGTTTGAACGGATATCTTTGCGTACACTTGCAAGCGCAAGGACGTACTTTCCTAGGTTCAGTTCACAGAACGGTACGCAGAAAATGACGGGGTACAGACTCCGACATCACAGTTCTACGCGCTGCAGGTCGACCTTCCACCCACTTGAAACCATGACCTTTGCAGCCTTAAACCTCATGGCCCCCATATACTAAACCCTAAACTAAACCCCAAACCCTATAGCCCCGGAAGCTTTAAGGCGAAGCCTTCGAACCAGGACCTTGCTGCCTTCTTCATGGACAAGCGCGTCTTGAAAGTTCTTGCCGCGGGTCTCAGATGCATTCGGGGACACAGTTTGGCTGGCTTTCGGGACCATTTCCCTCATTGTACGAGTTGCCATATCGTGGCGCTTGAATTCTTTCGTACCGGTTTAGTGGGTTTGTGTACTAGTATGCCGTCTTCTCAACAGAACGCTCCTGGAGCCACAGGGATTGCCTCGAGATTCTGCCCCGTTCTCCATGAGTTGTCCTCCAGACCTCTTCGGGAGCCGTTCACCCATTGGCCCGAAAACAGCCAGTTGGAGGGTCGGGGGACTTAGTACAGCAACTGGTTATTTTAGGGACTTTTAAGTACCAACCATAAAACAACCACCTCCCTCTTGGAGGTTCATGGGTAGTTATAAGTAGGGTTATGAGTAGGGTAACTATACCTATAGCGCATATTAGAGGACTTATAACCCCATTTAAAACCACCCCTGAACCTCCAAGTTCCCTTCAACCCCACAGCGTTTAACAGTCCACTGGGCACACAAGGCCCTGGTCACGAAGCCCCGTGCCGGGATCCCAGCTTTTGGCGCAAAGCCTTGTGGAATTCACGGTCGCCAAAGATTCCCCTTTGTGTCGGCAATCTACTATACTAGGACACTCCCCAACATCCTGTTCTAGATTATTTTTGGCTCCTCTGCTGCCAGTTTTTCTTTTAATTCAACACTACGATCGAAGCCTTTGGGCTTCAAGTGGCTACTCGGCCATCATCAGGGCCCTGAAGCCGTAAACCCATAAACCTTAAACCCACTGCCCAAAGCCTTAAATCCGAAATGTTAAATAACCCGAAACCCTACATAACATGAAGCCAGTAACCCTACTTGCGGGAAGCACCACCAAGCCTTAAGCTCCAAAACTCTGGTTCGGAATGCGGGGAAAGTCTGGCCTTCAAGTAATCCCTATATAGGTGCTTTGGGGCCAAAGTATATACTAGCAGACGGGTCCATCTTAGGGTCTTACGGTTTGGAGTTTAGGGTTCCTTTACAGATTCAAGACGGATACTTTCTAGACTAGACTATAGAGTTTGGGGTTTCGGGCTAGAAGCCTATAGAGGCAGAAATACTCTTCCTTAGGCTTTCCGTATACCTGTGTACAAGTTAGTATTCCCCGCCGCGATCATCCAGTCCGCATAGCAGACTCTGTATTAGTTATGTTGAGATTCAACACATCGCTGAGCCCGACCCTCCGAGCGACAATTCCGCAGCGTACATGTAGATCCAGACGAAAGCAAGTGGTGGAGCACTCAATTGTGTATGCTGTAGCTTAATCTGAAAGCTTAAGCACTATCTCATATATATATATATAGCCTTTCTTGAAGCCCACATAGAACCTGTTCCAGGAACTCTTTCGCGGTACCCTATTCATTTATAAGGGCCCCTGTTATGTAGGAACCGGATTAAGAAACCCGGCCCTGTAACCCCAATATATTAGGGCTCATATAAGGAACCCTAATAAAGACCCAAGCTTATATTGCCATGGTACCCTTATTATAGATTTCTTATAGGGACCCTTATAGACCCCTTTCAGGGAAGCCCAATAAAAGCCCAGGGTTTCCCCACTTACTCTGCAGATGCCACCTGCGAAGCTTCCGAAATGCCAGGTGCAGACTGAAGCCGCGCCTCTGATCCTGCAGGCTTCTTGGTGTTTTTAGGGTTCGTTTTTTAAGAATATGTTCGGTGGATTTAGGGTTTGGGCTTCGTCTTTTTAAGACGATTGCAGGGGGATTTATGGTTCAGGGTTCGTTTTTTTAAGAATATTGTAGGGGGGGTTTAGAGTTTAGGGTTCGTTTTTTCGAATATTTCAGGGGGGTTTAGGGTTTAGGATTATTGGGTCTAGGGTTTACAGGTGTTTCGGGGATTTGTCGAAGGTTCAGGGCTGTAGGGTAATGTAAGTGTTTGGGATCAGACGGTTTCGCCAGCGCAAAGCGACGAACCTATGCCGCTGTAGCGGCCGAAGTGAAGAGTAATGATGTCTCCTTAAAGTCCCGGTATATCTAGACTGCGATATACCCCACATGAGCAAATCTAATTGTTATGTCTTCTGTTTTTTCGAAGGCTGAAAAACCCTATACAGTAAACCCTAAAGTATGACCACAGTCCCGACTTCGGGCTTCTCGATAGCAGAACTTCCTGAGTCAGACCCGTCATAGCCCCATTTAACCCATGAAAATCTGACCCTTGAACCCTATAACCCCGAAACCCCGTCCCTAAACTATGGAGCTTAAATCGAGTCACAAGACACGCGCTCTTTCAAGATATGGTAGAGATGTTTATCTCAACTTGCGAGAAAGCTCCCTCACACGGCTGCGTGAAACCGTTGCAACCCGGTTTTTAAGTCAAGGGGGTTTGAGGGTTGATCGTAGGCCTTTAACATGCCAGGCTTCACACTTGAGGGCTTCAGGATCAAGGCACTGATGAAAGATTAAAAGTTACAGTCTTGGGGCTTGTAAATTTATGACCAGTACGACAGGGTTTGAAGTTGGGGGGACCGGGCCTCGGATTTAGCGCAGGGTGAGATTCTGAGCTTTGGCTCGCAGACCCTGCAGTTCTACGTCCGTGTGTGGCTGTTGCCACGGCAGTGTCCCTGGAGTGCTACCTGTTCACATCCTCCTGGCTCGTAGTATCACTAGTATGAGTGATGGTACTGTTAAAGCTTTTGGAATCCTGGTTGCCCTCTTATGATTTTTCTATAGTATCAACTGCCGGCCCCGAAAACCGCAAGATTGCAGGGTGGCCTTGAATCTCAGGCGGCAGGATTAAATGACACGTTAAAAACAACCCTAAGCCCTAAACCCGAAAAAAAAGCGAGCATGCATTCACCAAAGCTCCAGGCAGCCAAGCAGATGGCGGCGGAGACCGGCTACCGAGCTGACTTCGAGAGCCGTGACTCAAAGTTTTATGTGGCAAAACAGTCTGGGTTTGTTGTGTTGTTGTTTTGCTTTGTGTGTAGTGTGTGGTTCCAAGGGGGTGCTTGTATAGGGCTTGTGGTTCCAAATTTCGTGCTAGAAGTTGGTGTTGACCTTTCTTGTTATTTTCCCGTCTTTGATCTTAAGTAAATACTAAAAGCTTTGCGTTGAGTTGCTTGCTTCGTAGTGCAAGGATTCGGCCGGGGAAGGCGTGTGTTCAAGCTGAACTCCATTGCAGCAGCAGCATTAGTAGTCGTAAGCAGCAGTAGTAGTAGTAGTAGTAGTAGTAGTAGTAGTAGTAGTAGTAGTAGTAGTAGTAGTGGTAGTAGTAGTAGTAGTAGTAGTAGTAGTAGTAGTAGTAGTAGTAGTGCTGGGCTTGTTGTTTGGCAACTTTCAGAGCTTCATCATGAAATCCGAAGCACACACAACCCTGTTCGTGTGTGCCGCAAATACCCCTTATTGGAAGGCTTTCAGGGTCAGGGCCTTTAGTGGTTGGGCTGGGTCCTCGACCCCCTTGGTTCAGAACACCCTTTCCGACTCAAACGTACATGATAGCCCGATGTTACAGATTTCCCGATCACCCGAGAAAAAGACAACAAGTCTAATGAAGAAAGTGCTGTACCACCCTCCCGGAAGAAAAGAGCGACAACAACAAGCTCTTCAACGGTAGGGTTAATTCCGAAACCCTCAAACGCTCAAACCCCTGAAGACCCTACACACCCTAAAGATCCTAAAGGCCACGCTAAACACCCTATCCCCTAGTACAAACCCCTACTTAAAAAGAAAAAACCTTCAAGCCAGCAAAGGCCGCTTCAAGAGCAGAGCGGTGGCCGCTACTGGGTCCTCGCAAGATCTCTCTTTGAGCTCTGAGCCGGCTATTCCCCTAAGACTCCAAGTGTGCAACTATACTGACTAGCACTTACTTTGCAGTCTAAAGCCTGTGGGTAGTACCTGCTTGGGGCTATTTGGAGTCTTAGGGATTTATGCTTTACTTAAGTCTGGTTTCTTGTCAGGGTTCCGTTAAGGTGTTGCTTTTCACCATCGCCTCATAGAAGTGTTATTGAGGTTTAAACTTCGGATTTAGGAGTGGCGGTTTCTGGTTTGGGGGTAGCTGATGTCGGGCGTAGCGATTACTTTGGCTGTGCATCTCGACATGGTTCAGAACTATCTTCGGTCAAGTGATTGCTTGCCCCAGGAGATTCCAGGGACATATGTAGTGCTAAGGCACGCTGGCATAGGGCCCTCGTAGAGCCCTATGCTAAGTAAACCGGATACCCAGACTGCTACACCCCCACCGCCTAAATCCTCAACCCTACTAGCCCTCGCTGACTGACCCGGAACGGCCCGGACAAGCCCGAGAAGCCACGCTTCTGGTAGGTCCTTAGTTTCGTAGACCAGCTTGAGCAATTACAAATGCGAGTCCTGCGAGTTCCTTGATAACTATGCGTACAATATACGCCCTATTCTGTATAATCCTACAATCCTCAGATGATGCCAGGAGGCCAAGTGTTTACAACAAGGGACCTAGCTTCCCTCAACCCAAAAGAGTTAGAGTTACGAGCCAGCGGTAGCAGATAGGGCTTAACGCTTAGAAGTTCAGGGTGTACCTTGACCCCAAATAACCTACCTTTTTTAAGGTATAAGGAAATCATAATAGGGAACCCTAAGCCGAAAAAGGTAGGTTCTTTAGGGTCCAGGTAAACACTATAAGCCCTAAACCCGCTTCAGGGCTTCAGAATCTTGGGTTCACTAGTCAGAGGTTTCTTGGTTGGGAGCCGTCGAATTTGGGAGCTTTGCATAGGGTTGAGGCTAGGGTTTAAGGTTTTTGGTTCGCTCGGCAGAAGAAAATGTGAGATGAATGCTTCGTTGCGATCGTTGAAATGTGCGCGCGCGCCCGTGTTTCTCCCAAGCCCTGAATCCTAAATGCAGCATAGACCTCTGATTGAGAAATCCCATCTTTCGCATCAAGAAGGGGGAGATGTGATGCAATGCCAAATCCGAACTCAACTGAGACTTTTGCCTCGGCTCCAGTTCTGTCATGTGCTGAAGGCTTAGCAGCTGAGGTTTGTTGATCTTTTGCATTTAAACCCCGACGCCTAATCTACCAAAATGCTGACTGGTAAAGGTCTTGTACCTGCCCAGAACATGTCACTTAAGTTCGTTTAACTCAAACACCCCCTTACAAATACGCTCTCCATAATCATGTAGAAACCCGGTGGAAATTTGAGAAGCACAAGTCTAACAACAACCACCGAAGTCCTGGTATTGAGTCGGTCCCTGACGGGATGCCGAGCAAGAAGAAGCTGCGGCTTTGATCTGACAAACTGGGAACGTAGAGGGCTTCTAAGACTTCATGGGTGTTTATACCCTAAACCCTAGACCGTATAGGACTTTTTGCTGCGATGTGGAGGTGTCGACAAGCTTCACAGGCGTCCACAGTCTCCAGTGATCACGGGTTCACGGTTTGGAGTACTGAGGCTTCAAATGGTTCTACGGTTGAGGTTTGGGTCTCAGGCAGGTTGAGGTGCCTCAAAGATTAATCCCTACCTAAGCCCAGCGCATTCACTGAACCTCCAAACTGCAACCTTGCCGAACATCCTTGCTCCAACTGGGAGCCCTTTCAAAATTGCGGGTTGTAGTTCGGGCTCAAGCAGGATGACAGTCTTAGTTCGTAAGCACAAATTTACAAAAAACTTCCACTAAATCCTACAGTCTTAGTTCCTAAGCACAAAGACTTGCAGGCACACACACACACACACACAGACACAACAGCTGCGAGGAGTCACGCCGTTTGCGATTGGCTTTGTGGCGGCACTTGGATCCCCAACAGGCGCTCCCCTTCCACCGCAATATGAGAAGCCGAGGTTCTGCTAGTCCAGGGTTCTTTTTCAGATTAGGGCTGAGGATGTTAGTCGTTAAGGCACTGAGCTTAAGGGTTTAGAGTTCCGGGCTTAGAGATTTAGTGTTTTCGGGTTCCGGGCTATGTCTTCGGGTAGGCATCTTTTTAGGGCTTGCCTGGACGCCCAATAGCCTATCTTTTTAGGGCTCCTCGATCTAAAAGCTTCAAAACGTGCGATCAGCTTCCAGCATTCAACAGGGAAAGAAAGAGAGAGACAGTGAGATAGAGAGGAAGAGATAGACCGTGAGATAGAGAGAGAGAGAGAGAGAGAGAGAGAGAGAGAGAGAGAGAGAGAGAGAGAGCGGCAAGGGAAGAGGAAGATGGGGATCCGAAGAGACGCAGAGAGACAGAGAGCCAAGGAGAGAGAAAGAGAGATACAGAAGAAGGAGGCAGGAGTGGAGACAGGGAGAGGTCAGGGAGACAGAGCTCCAAACCCCAATGTAACTTCTTTGAGAAGCAGCCTAGTTTTACAAATTATGTCTTCATGCATGTCAGGCTCTTGCGTGACTTACATCATACCGTTCGGAAGGTCTAAGTCCTGTGAAGCCCTAGGGCTTTTGGGGCATAACTTCGGGGATAAGCTGACAAGAGCCGACAGACGTTGACATCCAACACCGAAGCTCAGCATAGCCTTGAGGCGCCGTGTACCCTTACCCTAAGGGTCCATGTACCTACATAGTATGTACTCTGGCCCCAAAGTACCTATATAGGGACTACTTAAGGCCAAAGTATATCCTACTTCGGTACATGGACCCTTAGGGTTATAGCATGTGTTTTGGCCCCAACGCTGCTTCCTAGGAACACGTTTGATCTTTAAACGGCTTAAGTGTATGCGATATAGGTACGTGGTCTATTAGGGTGTGTGACTTTAAGGTTTGAGGTTTCGGGTGCCCGCCAGGCTCAAGAAGCCTCAAACCGTATGTTTGGGACTGTTGATGGCGAAACCCTAAGGGTCCATGTACCCATGAAGAGCACATAAGATATACCTTGGACTTAAAGTACTCCCTATAATATACATGTACATTCGGCCCAAAGTATGTACTAGTTGGGCACATGGGCCCTTAGGGAAAGAAACCCCTAAGCTCTGGTGTTCTGAAGTAATTATTTCTCAGCCTTTGAAAGGGATTCCCTGAAACCGTAAACCCACTTTTGGGATTAGGGTCTCGTGTTTAAGGTTTTAGATTAAGCCCCAAATCCCAAACCCTGTTTGGGATTAGGGTTTCGGGTTTAGGGTTTGACATGAACCTAAACGCAAAGTCCATGCTACCGTCTCTTGGCTCAGATGTGGTAACACGCCACACACAGGGGGCAGGTGGCCGCGGTAGAAAATCAGTGCGGTAACTGATTCGGGGTTGAGGGCACAGGTCTTAAGAAGTTTAGTGTCCTTCGAAGGCATATCTTTGGAGGGTACATGTTGCTTCAAGTTCTATAGGTCTGAGAGGGGACTCTAGTATGATGTCGGATTTCAGTGCATGTTGGGGAGTAGGCTATGGCTTGAAGGTTTCAGAAAGACGTTAGACCCGTAGCGGGCCTCGATCGGCTCCAATCTTTTAGGCGCCGCAGGTTGGAGCCATGGCACCCATTCTCTCCAAGGACGTGCGAGCTCTGTATATATACATATATATATATATACATGTATACATACAAATATACATATAAGTATTTACAGATATACATATATATATATATATATTATGTATATATGGTGTGAGGGTGCTGCACGACACGCTGCATGACGCTAGGGTGATGCGGGTCTGGGGTAATGACGCGAACCTCAGACCCTAAACCCGAAACGAACCATAGCCGTGAATTTGGCAAGCAACAGAAGCATGTCGTAGAAACCCCACAGGTCAGCACCTGCAGCGACCAAAGGTAGCTCTCAAAAGCCTTACGAAAGCTGAACCTAGCACACTGATACCCTTCTGGCGACTAAATCCTGATACCACTACGCCATATATACAGTCTAAAACCTCTTGGAGAAGAAGCTTAGCACCCTTCCAACACTCCTACAGCTTCTAGCCTGAAAGCCTGAAGCCCTGAACCCTAAGGTACCATATCTACAAACCTTGAAGCCCTCAACCCTTGAGCAGCTCACATCTCAAACCGCATGAACTCTCGATCCCGTGCCGGCCCCTGACACGATACCTGTTCCTGAACCCAGTCAACACTACTGTATTGAGGAAGTATGCAGGGACAACAGGAACAGGTTTCCATAAGCCCGAGCACTGGCACGAAGGAGAAGCTTCCCCAAAAACTTCGTCCGGAAGATGCAGCGAAGGTGGTTGTGCAGAAGGCTGGATGCAGAATTTGACGGTTCAGGGACATGCAGGGGTTGAGGGGAGTCCTTACACAGCCTCAGAGTCCCGAATGCCTACACCCCAACATGTATGTATGTATGTATGTATGTATGTGTGTATGTATGTATGTATGTATGTATGTATGTATGTATGTATGTATGTATGTGTGTATGTGTGTACGTGTGCATGTATGCATGTATGTAAGTTTGTCTGCATGTAAGTAGGTAAGTGCGTAATTTGGTAAGTAGGTAAGTAGGTAGGCAGGTAGTGTTGATGTGTGCATATACGCATGCTCCGTTATGCCGTGCCACGCATGCCATACAATGCCGTGTGATATCACGCCATATGTTTCATGTTTCGTACATATGTCTGCTGGCTAAGCTCTGCTGTGCTATGCCGTGCCATGTTCGCCATTCATTGCTACGCTATGCTATGACTCTGCGCTATGCTCGCCAGGCTATGCTCTGCTATGCTATGGTGTGCTGTGTTATGTCTGCAGTTGGATGTATGTGTGTAGGTGCACATTCATACAAATATACAGCTCCCTTGTCCGCCACAGGCTCCAGGCCTAAACTCTGCAAAACAAACCCTAAGCCCCAAACAATCCAAACCCTAAAACCCCGAAACTCCGAAGTTTAAAACTCCACATCGTGACCCCAAAACCCAAAGCCCTTAACCCCAAATTCTGCACTCCAGACAGCCAAAGAGCCAACTCCCTACACCCCAAACCCTAAACCCTGGCCCCAAACCCCAAACCCTGGGCCCTAAACCCCGAACCCCAAACCCTAAACCCTGGGCTCTAAACCCTATCTGTCCTCCCTCTCTGGTTTGGGCGTTCCTGCTTCGCAAGCGACAGCAGGCCAGACCATTTCTTGACAGCCTGCTCAAGGTCGTTGAGGCACTATTGGGTTCTATACCCTGAGGATCCATGTACCAGAAAGGTGTATACACTGGTCTTAAGGTAATCCCCATATTTAGGTAAATAGACTATTTGCGTGCATGCCTCTTAGGCATAGTTGTTTTTGGGGGATCACCGGTTTTAGGCGACTGTGTTAAAAGCCAATCGTCGGCAAAACAGGTATATACCCTTATTGCCGCTACCTGCCGATACTGATTCGCTAAAGCCGTAGCAAATAGTCGTCATGAACAAGCACTGCACTCTGCGTGCTAAATTGCTGGAAATGGACACGGCGCAGCTTCACACTCCTCTACAGTGAATGGGATACCGATAGGGCAGGGGAAAATTAATGAGCCGATGCTGAGCCAATTGTGGAAGTAATTATTGCGCCCCGATCGGCCCCTGGACAACAAGGCAATAATCACCTAAGGCCCTGCTCGAATACTGTTCTTCGGGCTTCCTATCACAAGCATATTACAACATTGCCCGAGACCTTATTCCAATTCTTCAGGTCTCGTCTTAGCCTACTCTCTGGACTATGAACCCTTGGCTACCAAGAACTGCTGCTAGGGTTTCTGCTATTACCAGCAACAAGCGTGACCAGTATTGGTGCACCTTAGGGTTTGGGGGTTAGACGCTTAGTAAACTTGTGATAGAGTCCAGGTTCTCGGTTATAGTCATGATAGCACTCCGAGTAGTCATGATAATAGCCGTAACAATGGTAGTGTTTCCTGGCTTCACTGTACCCTGTGCACCAGGGCCTGATCTTGGAAGTTCAGTGTTCAGGGTTCCCAGAGATCTCAATACCCCTCAATTAAGGAAAAGACCTTAAATCACAACATCACGGGCTCTGTAATATTGGGATCACTGGGTTGAGAGTTCATGGCCTTCAGTCCCGAAAGTTCGCGTGTAGGATGATGTCTGTCTTTCGAGGCTGTGAGGTTTGGGTTCTTGATGGTTCTTGCTTTAATTTGCCTGTTGTACCAAGTATCTGTAAAGAGCGAATCACAAAAACAACGCCTTCTTGTCTTTTGACTTGAATGAGTGCCCGAAACATCTCTAGACTAAGTCGTAAGTACCTGTAACCTTAATGCCGAAGCCTTAAACAAGACACCCCTACTCGAAGCTGTTTCCTACCGCCCAAAAACCCACTGCAGTGGTCCTCGCCCCACACTGCTGCCGGAGGTTTCCATTCAGACGGGTGGCGTGGCACGGCAACCCAGCGTGTGGGTTCTACAAGGACCAACAGGGTTGATACGTTGGTTTCTGGTGATGGTTCGGGGTTTTGCCAGTACGTCGTAGTCGCGTACTCACACCTCTGTTCCCGAGGGCCCGTGTTCCCAAACAGGACATACATTGGCCTTAAAGTAGTCCCTGTATAGGTACTTTGGGGCCAAAGTCTATACTACATGGGTACATGGACATTTATATACCCCCAGACCCGAGAGAACCCTTAAAGGAAGCTTTATGGTACCTTTGTAATCGTTGGGTAACATTTTACATTTTTATGGGTACTTAAACCCAATAAGGAATAGAAGCTTTCATATTTAAATCCTGTCCCAACCATGAACTAGGTACCCATAAAGGAATTGCTGCGGCAGGGGAAGCCACTCAAGACGAGAAGGCGGAGCGCCTGGTAGCCGGGCATCTGCAGGGAAAGCCTGGGGATTGAGATGCTGGGAGCTGCCGGTGACGGCTCCAGGGTTTAGGGTTTGGGTAGGGTTTGGGGTTAGGGATTAGGGTTATAGGGTTTAGGGTTTATCGGGTTTAGGGTTTAAGGGTTCACGATTTTGGGTTTAGGGTGCCGGGTTTAGTCGGAAGAGAGTCGCAGAGAGCTGCTGACCGGGACTTTGGCCGAGATCGCTGCTTGACGTCAGGTGTTCTCGCATTGCCACGAGATCCGAGAGCAGTGCTCACAGGCCAGGCTCACGATTCAGCAAAAGTTCGATGGCCAAGTTGCTGTCGAATGCCAGGGGGTCTACAGGCGAGCTTGGGCTTAAGCGCGGCCTTTGACCTGATACAGTGGTCGAGTGTGAAACAGGCCCTAGACCTGGCTGGGGTTGACTTGGCGGTGCAGGATATCTTGATGACGTGGTTGACTCAGGTCAGATACCTCTTCAAACACAAGCACCTTCGGGGACAACTCACGCCGCGCAAGGGCCTTCGTCAGGGTTGCACAGGCTCACCGATCCTTTGGTCGGCGTTCACGGCCCTACTGTTGATGATATAAATCTTGCATTACCTTAATTAAGGACCCTAAACTATGGGAATTATGGTATATTCCTTATTATGGGTCATGCAGGATTTTTATCATCAACCGTATTATGCACCACCATTGATCATCGTCTCCAGTTTTCTTGGACCAGCATCACAGCCTCTACGCTGACGACTCCCATCTGCGATGGAAAATCGACTCCTACCGAGGGCTGCGGCTGCGGAGCTTACCGTAAACCCTAATCCCTAAACCCTAAGCCCCTAAACCCTAATCCCTAAACCCTAATGCCCCTAAGTTAGGGCCGCTCGGGCTTTTGCCTTGGGGTTGGAGGCGATTACTTGGAGGGTCGGGGGACTTAGTAAGTGGTTATTTTGGGGACTCATAAGTACCATAACCTAGGGTCCCTTTTAAGGGTACTTCTAAGTCTACTTACTAACTACTTACTAAGTCCCCCTAAACCCTAAACCCTAAACCCTATACTTCCCTTATAGAGCCCTTTAAGGAACCCTTAGAATCCCCTTTAAAGGAGCCCTTGCTAAGTCCCACGACCCTCCAAGTAGTTGCATGTTTGGATACTGCTGCGTCGGGCCAAGGCCAGGTTCACTGGCGAAGAGCGGTTTACTTGGAGGTTCCTTTTAAGGGTCCCTTTAAAGGGATCTATAGGGATTCTATAAGGGTATAGGGTTTAGGGCCTACTTGGAGGTTCATGTGTAGTTATTATAAGTAGAGTTATAAGTAGGGTAACTGTACTTATAACCTTGCTTAGGGGACTTATAACCCTGCTTGTAACTACCCATGAACCTCCAAGTAGGGTTTAGGGTTTATAGTTTATCCGATGCAACCTTCTGCCATTTCTATCCTGGGGTCTCCTTATGAACTTTCGTAGGAACATGGGTTGCTGGGCAACCTGGATGCTACAAGCAAGAGCTGACTAAAAGGAATGATTCAGACTGAGAGTGCGAAGTATGCGGGCTCAGAAATCTATCCGAAAGGTTTTTTGCCCCAAAGCTCCGACAAGTAGTTGCAAGGCGCCCAACACTAAGAATGAAGCATGCTCACGAAGGATTAACTACCTCCACCCACGAAAAACTTACTGTTTTTGCGGACTTCTACTAGGAACTCTTGTTTTCAATACCCTGAGCAAGGACGTGTTCTTTCTCAGAAGTAGGGTTTTGGTGTATCAGCCCCCGCCAACAAGGTACTTTTTCAGGGCTTATCACTGCCTCTGACCCCCTGAACCCCTAAACCCAAACGTTACACCTTGAACCCCCAAAACCCCAGGCGAAAACGCCCTGTCGCCACCCAAAGCCTTAAGCCCTAAATCCGAAACCGACAAAGCTGAACCCTCCCAGAGACCCCAGGATGCCTCATTCAAGGAATGGATCTTGAAGCATGACAGGGTTTAGGGCTTAGGGTTTAAGGGTTTAGGGTGAAGGGTTTAGGGTTTAGGGCTAGGATTCGTACGCTAATTGAAGAAAAATCTTGAGTCAGGGGATAATGGAGTCTCTGGATAAGTGCTTACTGCACCTCCAAGCGTAGATGGAATTATAACACGAAGCCAAGCAACGCATCCGCATCATCAGCCGCCAGGCAAGTCATCCCACGTCTCTAGGCGACCGCAGAGGCTAAACCTTAAACCCTAAACCCTAAGCTACTCCCTCTGTGGCTTCGCCACGGCTGCTGTAGGAAATACATGGGTAGTTTTTCCAATTAGGGTCCTTTTTCAGATCCCTTGAACGGTGCTCTTATCGACCTTAAACGAAACCCCTGATTTAGAGAGCCCACCCATGTGAACATGTTGGATTTGGAAGAGCGTCTGCAGCAAGAAAAGGGGAGTGAGCCTTTTCCGTGGTACCGGCTAGCCAGCCGGAACATTATCTGACTCCGCCCCAGGCCATAAGACCTTAACCCCGGGCCCGAAGCCTTAAGGTATCATCATCCGCTCAGGTTGTTGACGAAGCCAAGACGGCGATGAACAACATCGGCTACTGGGTCGCCCCTTGACTCCGCCATGGCATCCGTCTGGGTTTTCTGGTGTCTTGCAGGAATCGCAACGTGCAGGAGGGGCTTGATGCGGGGTTTTCACGGGTTGTAATGTGGCAGGAGCTTTATGGGATGCTAAAAGGTGGTAAAGGGTCTTTATGGACCGCATAAGCTCGAAGAGTTTTTTGTGGTTTTGTAAGCAGAATATGTAGGGTTTTACGAAGGATTTTAGGGTTTGATCGGTAGCAAAACCCTGGGTCTGGCTGTGTATGTGTGTGTGTGTGTTTAGATTTACGGCGGTTCACATCGCATCGAGCTTTGATGCCTCCCTGCATGCGACCTGCAGTAGGCCGAAGCTGGTTTGACTGTTTTGCAGCCTCTTGAGGCCTTCAGGCTGACAAAGGCAAAATGCATGCTGTGCTGGTTGCTTGCTGCTGCGACATCTACATGCTGCTTCGATTTGCCCGATGCAACAGTCGATTTGCATATCATCCCCTAAACCCTAAACCCTATGAGCCCTGTCAGTCCTAAGCCCCATAAATCCAAACCCCTTAAACAAAAGTTTTGAACCCTAAACCCTCATATCATCTTCTCCGGCCTTTGTTTCATTTGTTCGGTCGCAGAGTCACACGTGAGATTTCCGGTAGCATGATAGTTGAGGGTTCAGGCTTTACCTAAAGTCTCCATTGTGGCTCCTTTTTCGGTTAACCAAAACCTATACTATAGGATCCTCACCATAAAATTGCTTAACCCCAAGAGGAACGATAATGGAGACTATAGGTAGGGTTTGAGGTATAGGTGTATGGGTTTCCGTCCGTAGAGGCTTCAGGCAACCCCCAGCAGTCCTCTGTACGCCCAGGACCAGTGCATGCACAGCAGCGCGCAGCTGCTCCAGGCCGGCGTTCGGGAGCAGAGCTACTTAAAGGCTCATGGGACTTAGTAAGTAAGGTTATAAGTAGGTTATAATTAGGATAACCCCACTTAGGGGACTTATAACCCCAATTATAACCTACTTACTAAGTCCCATGATCCTTCAGGTATTCATAGATTTCCAAAGATTGTGCACGGCGGGGCTGGGGCTCGGGCTTGCAGTTGCCAGGATGCTCATTTCAGCGGGCGATATCTGGCTTTCAACAAGCATTTAAAAACGAATCATCTAAACAAAACACATGAGCTTTGAAGTCTCTGGGGGGCTGGTAGCAATCGTATGCCTAGTGCTGCTGGCGGCGTCTCAACATGCAATGAGATGGTTGTACTGAGACATGCAACTGTCCGACCAGTAGCAGCACCACGACCAAGCCTGCATTTCACTGTTCCCACAAGCTTTAAAGCCCCGAACCCTATCATCAACCTGAATCGCGGAGCCCTCGAACCCAATGCAAACACAAACCTCGCACAAGCCCTACTGTAACGTCCTCGAGTCCCACCCCAGAACCCGAAAATCGCGAACTTCCCCTCCATAAGACCTTGGCAGAAAAAGACCCAACTTAGGCCTCAAACCCCATGCACAGCCTGTAAAACCAGATGGCATTGTAGAACACCGGTAGCTGCAAAAGCCGTGTAAAAGAAACACAAGAAAACAATCAGTGATCCTCGTGATGGGTTGTGGCTTTGCCTTAAACGCAAAATCCTGAGCCCAAAGCCCTTAGCCCAAGACCCTGAATCCTAAACCCTAGACCCCAAGCCCAAAAACTAACTCCTAAACCCTTAACCCCTAAACCCTAAACCCCAAGCCCAAAACCCCAAAACCCTAAACCCCTAAACGCACATCCCGAAGCCCAAAACCCTAAATCCTAAACCCTAAACCTGAAAGGCCTAAACCCTAAACCCCTAAACCCAAAACCCTAAACCCCTTAGCCCAAAGCCTAAATCCCCAACCCTAAATCCTAAACCCAAACAACCCTATCCCTTATAGTAACGCTTGTAGATCCCTCATAGGCCCCTTTAAAGGAACCCTATCCTAAACCCGGTGGAATCCCTCACGGAGGCCCTTTGTTGTATCGACCTGGAGAAGTTCACACGGGGGCCCGAGACGCCCCGCCGAGAAGATCATGCCTTGAGGTGTAGGGTCTTAGGCGTGTAGGGTTTAGGAGTCTCGGGTTTAGGGCTTTGCGGTTTTGGGGTGTAGGGTTTTGGGGTTTAGGGTTTAGAGGTGTAGGGTTTTAGAGATCATGCCTTGAGGTGTAGGGTTTTTGCGGTTTTGGGGTTTAGGGGGATTTATAGTTTCGGGGTGTAGGGCTTTAGGGGTTGAGGGTTTTAGGGGTTCAGGGTTTTTGTGGTTTAGGTTTTAGAGATCATGCCTTGAGGTTAGGGTTTTTGCGGTTTTGGGGATTTAGGGGATTTATGGTTTTGGGGTGGGGTTTAGAGGTTTACGATTTTAGAGATCATGCCTTGAGGTGTAGGGTTTTGCGGTTTTGGGGTTTTAGGGGTTTGGGGTTTAGGAGTCTCGGGTTTAGGGATTTTGGATTTTGGGGTTTAGAGTTTTAGGGGTGTAGGGCTTTAGAGATCATGCTTGGAGGTGTAGGGTTTTGGGGTTTACTGTTTTGGGGTTAAGGGTTTTGGGGTTTAGAGTTTTGGGGTTTAGGGTTTAGGGTTTTGTGGCTCGGACAAAAACCCCCAACGGAGGTAAAATACTGGCCCAGCAGCCATACAAGGATAGGAATCTCAAGAGGGATCTACAAATGTTCGTTTATGGGTTCCTTCAAAGACTCCCTTTCAGGGTAGGGCTGAGGGTCGAGAGCTTTGGCTTGGGCCTGGGGTTTCCGTAGGGTGTTCTGAACGGTTGCAGATAGTTCTTTTTGCTGCTTTGAGGTTGTTTTTTTGTATAGGGGCAGTGTTCTAGGTTCGGTGTACGGCTTTCTAGTCGTCAAGCTTTGGAGAGGGTTTTTGTATCAGGGCTTTGTCGCAGGGATTGCTTTTCCGAATACGTAGTGTTGCTACCAAAGATTCCAACGAGTCGTAAAGTAGTACTCTGGGAACAACGAACTCTAATTAAACCCCTGGGGCTGCTCAGACCTTCAAAGCAAAGAGATACTGTCTTTAAATAACTGGGGGTGATGCATATAAAGATGGCTTTAAAGGTGCTTATTCCTTGCGTCTGCATTCTCAGACCCTTCAAAGAGAAGCCAGCCCGAGATGAAGCCCCAGATCAACAAGGGCCGGAACAGCAGACACGACCACCGACTCAAGATGAAATTGAGAACTATGTGGAGGGGATTCGAGACAACACCTTTGCCGAGATCATGGCCACGGTCCGCGAGACACATTATTACAATCAAGATCTTACCGAGCAGGATGTGCTGGAGCCAATTCCGAGGGGCCTCGGCCAGATGGAGGTGGCAGGATCCATGTGGTTGTGCTGTCTTCATTGCCGAAAGCACAACCGCAACACTCAGTTCAGGCTCCGAAACTGTTGTTTTGCAGATTTGGCGGTTTCCAAGAATTAGTGGCATTTTGCGATGCTTGAAATATGGACCCTACGATTTAGGGCATCTCCTATTTTCAGCAACACCCAACTGGTTGTTTTGCAGAATTAGGCTCTAAATCCTAAACCCAGAGCCCTCTACTTATTTGTCTAAGGAAGCAAGCCTAAACCCTAAATCCCTAGGCCCTTATAGATCCCTGATAGGAAACCTTAAAGGCACCCCCAAGCTTTGTTTGATCTAAGGAAGCAACCTAAGCCCTAAACCCCTAAACCCTAAACCCTTGGTCTAAGGAAGCCTGAACCCTAAGCCCCTAACTAAACGCCTGATTTCTTAACCCAAAACCCCCAAAGCCCTAAGCGTTGTCATAGTTGGGTAGCATTTTATCTTTTTATGGGTACTTAAACCCAATAAGGAATACAAATTTAAATTTTAATCCTATCCCAACCATTAATTGGTAAACCCTTGGTCCAAGGAAGCCTGCTCTTCACAGCCAGCTCCCGGTGATGTTCGTGGTCGGGTGCGCAGGGCACGGGGGCGCTTCTGTCCGGTTGAGCGAGGGAGCGCGTTACTATATAGCCTTGATAATTACAAGGTTCCTGTAAAGGCTTCGTTAAGGGGATGCTATTAGGGTACAATAAGGGATTTAGGGATAAAGGGCCCTTAATGATTACCTGTGCAATTTCGGGGGGTCCTTATTGTAATTATAGTACAACATACCCCAAAAACCATAGTCTCATGATCAAGGCCCCTATATTTGAGTTTGAGGGCTCTCGAGTTTGGATGTTGGGGTTTCAAGGGGCTTCAGGTTTACAGAATTATTGTGCTTTGGGTGTTTGGTGTTTGGTTGTTGGTATTTTGAAGCTCAAGAGGGCCAGGGCTTCGGGTTTAGGGTTGTTTAAGGGTTTAGGGGTTTTCGGGGTTTTAGGGGTTTAGGGGTTTAGAGTTTAAGGGTTTAGGGTTCAGACCCTCGCCGCAGGTTTAGGGCTAGGGTGTGCAGAGTTGGGATCTTGCGGTCAGCTGCGAAGCCCGAACGGGCTTTTCACCCGAAGTCCTAAAACACGCAAGCCCTGTAAAGCAGCCGTGACACCCAGGACTGGAGGCTGGAGGAGATATAGGTGTTTTTTGTTGAGTGTTACCCTGAGGGTCCACGTACCCAACTAGTATATACATTGGCCTTAAAGTAGTCCCTATATATGTACATCGGCTGCACTGCAACAGCATCTTGCAAAGTGCCAGGAGCACGCAAAGCAGATCAGAATGCTGAAGCAGATCAACCAGCGACAGGATAACATCACTTAAAAAAACAAAAAGTGCTGGACGAAGAACAGGCTAGGAAATCAAGCCTTCAGATCGTGCCCATAGGCAAAACTGGCAAACGAATGTCAGTGCAGAGTGCTTTTGCCATCGGTGTGAAACCTCTCCAACATCGCGGCCGCTGACTTCGGAGCTACGATCCTGACAGATGTGAGCCAGCAGAGTGTCACGAGGTCAGAGCTCAAGACAGCAGCGGCGCTGCTGTGCAAGATGAGGTCAGTTTGTGCGTCGATTGTGCACTCGTCGGGGCAGCAGCATGGTGAAGAAGATGTGGCGGCGGCTGTCAGCGATTTCCATGAGATGTGATGCAACGAACAGCTCCATCTGGAAGAGAGATCGATTCCTTAAAGGGACCCTTACAGGAACCCCTCTTATGGTACCCTTACAGTAAAAGCCAGAAAGTTGGAATATGATTATCCTAAACCCTTTATGGTAAATTATAGGGTATCCGACCCTGAAACCATATTCCAACTTTCTGGAGTTCCCTGTAAAGGAATCCTTCAAGGAGCATGTTTGGGCACAGGGACCCTTAGGATTAGTTTCGAATGCATGGGAGCTCCGAGTCGGTTTGGCGTTTGTTTGGGGGGGGGTGTTTTTGTTCGGACTTTGAGGTCGTCGGGCTGAAGGGGGTTTAGGGAAGGATTTGGGGTTTAGAGTTTAAGGGTTTAGGGTTTAGGTTAGGGTTTAGGGTTCAAGGATTTGGGGTTTAGGGTTTAAGGGTTTAGGGTTTAGGTTTTGTTTACCTTACTCATAGGGTTCATATGCACTAGCATTATATGGAATTAGGACGCAGAAGACCATCCTGTTATGGCTTCGGGGGCCTAATCCCAGAATAGTAGAACATATGGACCCTCTGGATTATAGTGCTTGGAGGATTTGGGCTGAGTCTTGGGACGCGAATACCTTCCGCTCTACAGTTTGGAAGGTCAAGCCCTGCAATTCAGGGCTCAGGTTGAACTGACCGTGCCTCACTGTGCATAAATGTAGGTGCTCGACGAGGAGGATTGCATATTGCACACTCCTCCAGAAGAATCTCGCCACTAAACCCATAAACCTTAAACCACAAAGTACCCTAAACCCAAAACCCTAAATCCCAAAGTACAAGTTGACAAAAAAAGGCTGCGAGAACCGCAGATCACTCCTCGGCTTCACGAAGATGATGTGGGCTGGGGGAGGGTGTCGTTGAGCAGAGCAAGTCTTGTCCATCCCAGAAATTCCCGATATACTACCATCATGGAATGAGGATGCGAAGGCCATAAAGCTACCGTGGAACCTCTGGCCACTGTTGAAATATCAGGACAGCGAACTGAGGCGGTCAGTAGCGCTTGTACTCTTGTTTTTTGCGAGCCTGTCCCCGGCTCCCGTTGCAAACTATGCTGGTTTCGCAGGGTTGCAAGCCATCAAAAACTAGGATGCCCAGTAGTACCCTTATTCCCTTTTTGTAGTCCTAGGTTCTTTATAAAGTTACCCAATACCAAAAAGAGAGGCCTTTTTATTCTTAGGTTACTGGGTATCCTAGAAAAGCACCATATCAGATGGTATTCCATGTTAGTTTCGGGAGGGGGTAGGATCCGGGCTCAGGGCTGCGACCCTCCCCACGATGCCTGATCATGAACCAGGGAGTCACCCCTACAAAATCCCAATATACTCCCAAGGCTTAACCTTTAGTTCCCCTTGATACTTGGCAAGTAGGATAGTTGCAGGCTGCTGGTGATGATGTACAGCGCATTCGTCTTCGCTTATCTTCCCGCCGCGGGGCTCGCTTTGAACAGCCGGTGCCCAAGCTGTGGTGATGGGGACAAATCCGAACTTTAATTTCGCAACTCTTCTGCACGAACCCGAAACCCGTAATCCTGAGGCCCTAAATCGTATGCTCCCAGCAGTGACATACCTGAACCCGTAAACGCTTGCGGCTCAGGGTTTATGATGGTATACGTAGACAGGGACGAAAAGGGGATGCTGCTACTAAACTCCTAACTATTTCGATTCTAATATTAACAGAGCCCCCTAAACCCTAAACTACACCCTAAATATTCGGACCCTGATGTTAACAGTGTCCTTTAAGTCCCAGGCCAAGAGAGTCTGGTATTTCACGCCTTCGTCTTCCTGACACTGGCAAGCTTTGCGCAGGCCGGAGTCTTACTTTCCCTGAGGGTCCATGTACCCAAATAGTTTATACATTGGCCTTAAAGTAGTCCCGATATAGGTACTTTGGGGCCAAAGTATCTTATTTGGTTTATTTGGATACATGGACCCTTAGGGTTTGCGGTTTGCAGAGACTTCGACCTGAAGTCGTACTGGGATCCTTGCTGTTCGAGAGTCTTCTATAAGCACAGGGGTTTGGATTGGAGTTTTGAGCCTTAACCCTAAGGGTCCCATACTCCTTGGTATAGGACTTTGGGCTTTTTTGGGTGCCAAAGACCACAAATAAGACTATATATACTTGTACCATTAGGGTAAGACCTTCCTGGTCTGCACCCCAAAGCCCAGACTCTCATCCCCCTATCCTGAATCCTATTCATCACAAACCCTATTCACCTTAATCTTACTAGCATGGCCGAAGATGCACCCTAACAAGGCTCACCATCATCGTTTCCTGATTTTCGGCTGAGGGCCCTGATTGCCTCAATATCACCTTTTCTTCCCTGATCCTCAGGTTTGGGGCCCGGGCTTGCCACGTGTCGCGTTGATGGGCGTGGGGTTGGGGGTCTAGCACTCAGGGTCTGTGGCAGACTGTAGAATCTTGAAGGGCAATTGCGAGGCTTCCCATGGCTGCTCAGAACTATCCTTTGATTAGGTCAGCGGTGGCCATGTCCGTTCTAGACTCAATCCCAGACCCCTCACAATACCCACCCTAGACCCACCAGAAATTCGAGCCAGACGACTTCTTCGAAGCCATATCATAAGGCAAATCCCGACAGTTGCACACGAACCTACAATAAATCCACCAGAATCCCTGCCAAATGCCGTATTGGGCGGGCATCCTAAGCTAGGCGGCATGGGACCCATGCCGCCTAGCTTAACGCTTGGAAACCTCAATAACATCCAACCTCGAACCCCTACTTGGAGGGTCGGGGGACTTAGTAACTGGTTATTTTTGGGACTTATAACCCCAATTAGGGTCCCTTTTAGGGTACTTATAAGTCTACTTACTAACTACTTACTGAGTCCCCCGACCCCCCAAGTGGACGCTAAATCCTGGACCCTGAACCCGACCACGGAATCAACGAGGCGGCACGCACCGACCCGGGGAACATCCCAGAGGGCCCCGAGTGGCGCGATCGAAATCGGCCACCGAGGCCGATCTTTCCAGGGTTTAGGGTTTAGGGGTTTAGAGGTTTTGGGTTGAGGGCTTTAGAGGTTTAGGGGTTTAGGGTTCAGGGTTTAGGGTTTAGGCGACAGGTTTTTCAAGGATTTCAAGGGCTTCAATAGTGAGTCTCGAGGGTTCCTCTACGTAAGGTGTTTAGGGCTTCACGTCTTGCCGAGAGTTGTCTGCTTGGGGGGTAAGTAGACTTATAAGTACCCTAAAAGAAAACCCTAATTGGGGTTATGGTACTTATAAGTCCTTAAAATAACCAGTTACCAAGTCCCCCGACCCTCCAAGTGGGTTTGGAGTAGAGTTTCACTTGAAAGGATCCTGGTCTCAGTCTTGGTGTGGTGCCCAGAGCATCCCAGCCTTTACCACTCTAAACCCTACAAAACTTGTTGAGCTTCTTCCCTATCTCTTTGTCATAGCTGGGCAACATTTTACATTTTTATGGGTACTTAATCCCAATAAGGAATAAATATGTAAACTTTGAATCCTACCCAACTATAAACTAGATCTGCTGCCAAGCGTGGCATTCCGGTTGTCTTGGGCTGGACGGGACTCCATCTTCAAGGCTGACCATCGCACAACGTGGGAGTTTTCCAAATTTGGGCGGGGAACCTAGTTTTGAGGTCCTTTTCATAAGGATCCTACTTCTTAGGGTACTATGCCAGGGTGCCCTCTTTGCAGAAACTCCTATGTGCCGAAGCCTGCACCCAATCCTTGGCTCGGAGCCTTGTAAGCCCGAAAACCAACGCCTTGTTCGTGCACGAAGCTTGCATCCAACTCCCAACTTCCAATCCTCAACACCCTGAACCCTAAACCCTAAAATCCAAACCTCAAAATGCCCAGCCTGGAGCCCTCGAACCAAAAGCGCGCAATCTCTAACCGGCTAAACTCGAGCACTCGAGAGGCCCGAATCTCTAGAGCTCACACTAGTCCTGCATCCTCAAGCGGACACCTTAGACCACTAGACCCTAACCCTAAATCCTACACTAAGCCACCCTGAACCCTGAATCATTCACCCTAAACTCTGCACCCGAACAACCCTGGGCCCTATAGACCCTGAGCCCTGAGCCCTAGACTATGAAGGAACACTCATGAGCAAAAGCGCTTCAGCAGGGGATCCCGGACGGCTTATGGCCCTGGGATAGTTGGATTTAGGGGCATATCAAGGTTCAAGGTTTACAGGGTGTAGGGGGTTGTGGGATATAGGGCCTTTGGGCTTACTTGAAGGGTTTCTTTGAGGCTGTAGGTTCAAAGCGCTGGTGCTGTCATAGCTTGAATCGGGTTGTTCGGACCCGTGGGGATCTTTCTGCTACTGGTACAGTTTCAAGCCCGTGCATTGGGGGTTTAAGGATGTCGGCTCCGGGATTCCATTGGGTGTTACCCAGAGGCTCCAAAGGAGTTCCTTTTTGGGGATACCTCAAAGGATTCTAAATATGAACCCAAAAAAGGAACTACTATGGAGCTTTAGGGTGGTGTAGGCTTCAGAGGTGTGTAGAGGTTTGCGGTTTGGGGTGTTGGCAACTCTGCGGTTTCGGTCAGCTCATAAAGGCTGAAGACCCCGCAACCCCAAAATCCCCCAGACCTTCCAATATGCCAGAGTTAAGGAATATACCGTATACCTTACATAATGGGAGGATCCCTATTATATAGGGTATATTCCATGACTGATGGATTTTGGAAGGTCGGGGCCAGAGGACTGCTTGGCTTGACCCATTCCTTGCATGGGTCGGTACATAGCATGGAATGGCTCAAGACGATCGATCCCGTGGCAATGACAAGATGCATGTTGAACAAATGCAGCAGAGAGCAGTTGTTCGCCCTGTTGTATCTGGCCACCGGTTTGACACCGGTGGACAAACTGCCCAACCATGAGAAGGAGGCTTGCCTGGCGGATCTCACCAAAGAGTACAACCGATTCTTGCTTGGCCAATGGGAGAAATTTAATGGGTTTGGCTTTACATTCTTCGGTTTCTTTCGCAGAGCTTAAAGGCTGTTTGGGCCCGGATGCTCAAAGCCCTAGTTATATAGAAACCCCACATTCTAC
>CAJNDT010000893.1:0-118626 GCA_905221615.1 Symbiodinium sp. CCMP2592
TTTCGCTTTGGGGCTTTGACCTTGGGCTTGTTGGGTTTAGGGTTTAAGGGTTTAGGGTTTGGGGTTTAACAGTTTCGGGTTTTGGCTTCCGGTTTTTGGAGTTTAAGGTTTAGGTTTGGACCATGGGGTTTAGGGTTTGAGTTTGGAGTATGGGGTTTAGGCCTGGGGTATGGCCTGTTTGTGGTTCAGGGTGGTCGGCGGTTTTCCAAGCTGGCAGTCTCCCTGCGTGCCTTGAGGAACGGCACAGACATAGAGACCTTTGCGTGCCTTGAAGAACGGCGTAGACATAGAGATCTTAATAACTAGTCATACCTCAGGCAGCCTAATTAGGACGGATAACCAACAGGCTCGGATAGGTGCAGGTTTTGGCGGGGTCTGGGGCCGGGTGGGTCCAAGCTAGTGGGGGAGTAAGGTTTTTAAGGATGAAACTCTGAGTATTTGAGGGTTTTGGTAAACTTATCAGGAGATATTAGCGTTTCCATGGCTTGGATTTGCGTAGTTTTATGGCAGGCTGTGAAAGTATCAATTAAAGTGTTGGAATTACAAGGTCGTTCGATCAGATTTTGGGCTCTGGGTCTGTAGCTTTTTATGTAAGAAGGTAGAAATACGGCGTTCGTGGCCGTTCGTCGTTCGGCCTCTTCAAGAGCCGTTCACCTCGCCGTGGACCTGGACTTCACAGGTGGCCCTGACGAGTTTGGCGGGGTTCTTGATAGGTTGTCTGCCTGCACTCAGGAGAGCTATGCATTCTGTACTTGTCGCATGCAGCACATGACTCCATGAGCAGTTCAAACAGCAGCATCCCAGGCTTAAGAGGATCCCGCCATTTTTCAGGCATTTCCTACAGATACATTCGCAGTCCATCACATTTCGCAGATTTCGCAGCTTCTGATTTTAGGTTTCAGGGTTCGTCATTCGGCGTTCATCATTCGCCGTTCGGGTCATTAGCCGTTCGGGGTATTCGCCGTTCGGGTCGTCATCCGTTCGGGGTCTTCGCCGTTCGGGGTTGCTGGATTTTCCCTTGGTCTTTCGAGACCGTTCCTTGCGGCACAATGGCGGGGCGTCGTGGACCTCGCAGTTCGGCATCTGCGACGGACGATCTCAACTACCAGACTCTCGAGGGGAACATCGACGAGGGGACGTTCTGGGACGGTCCTCTTCTGGTGGCCTATGGGATCGAAGAGATGTACAACACGACCGGCCGGAACAATGCCGTTCGTGTTTAGGCTCATTAATAAAATGCTTCGCATTTGCAGGAGTCTTCACATGTTTGTTTGCAGTGCCAAGCACACTCAGGTCAGAAGGGCCACTCGTGTATGCCGGCATGGTTGAAAAGGCGGTGGTATGAGGTCAACGGAACACAGGTGTCCATCGACATTCGTGGGATGTGGCCCAGCGATACCCAAGCACGGGCGGAGGGTGTCGAAGGACGGGTCGTAGTAGTAGTCGTGAGTGACTGTCGCAAACTATTGAAGTTAACAGTTTTTTCGGTGTTTCTTATCCTGCGAGGCAACCCGTTGACGACGTTCGCGGTGTTCGAGGGGCCGTACAACCAGACGGAGTTCGCACCTTGCTTCCGGGTTCTCGCGAAGATGCTTCAGGCCATGAAGGAGATCGAAGGACGTTCGGTTTTGGCCGTTTGCTGTTGCTGGATGCACTTAGTAATAAGGTTCTGCAGCCAAGTTTGTGGTGTGATCTTCGGGTGATTGCTTGTATCCGAGGTTCGCATGGACGGGTCCGGTCGGCCAGTCTCGTGGTGGGCCTCTCGGCCCTCTATGGCATCCCCCTTTGGCTGCCGTCGTTCGGCGACGTGTGAACGAGTGGCGGGCCATCGGGCATCTGCCGGAGACGGTCGTCACTCAGCTCCGTATCTATGCGAGCGATCGTGTGGCCGCTCCTCAGACACCGCCTGGACCGCCGCCGGGGGGGCCGGCCGGGCCGGCCGGTGCTGCGAATGCGGCCGCTCCTGGTCGTCCGCAATATCGCGGGACGTTCGGGGCGGCCGAGGCACAGATTGCCATGCCCGCCACGGGCAACGAGATTTTGGATGCCGTGCCTTGGCTCAATAATAATTAATTAAGCGTTCGGTCCGTTCGTGCATCCTGTTCTCACTTAGGTTCGGTACGACATCTGGAAAGTGGCACCGGCCGCTCTCCTGGAGCTGGACGAACTGCAGCTCGATGAGAAGGCCGTTCGTGTCGCTCGGCTTTTTAATAATTCGCATGGGCTGTGTCGTTCATTGTCCGAGCACAATCAATTCACAATATCCAAGGCGGTCGGGAACCTGGCCGGCCATGGGGAGGACGGTGCGAAGTTCGTCCGGGAGATTTTCCAAATCCTCCAGCGTGACTTGGTTGGCTAATGGGTTGGATTCGAACCATTCACAGATGAAAAGTTTCTAAACTAACTGAGGCGAGAACCAGGTGGACCTTCGGACCTATGCCAATCCATCGGCGGCCATAACCTCGGCCGTTCGAAAGGAGCTCGACCGCCTTCGCCCCGAGATCCCTGGTCTTCCGGGTCGCTTCGGCTTTGAGTTTCTACTTTTAACTTGACTTGTGTCGTTCGTGCTGCTTTGCAATGCACCTTGCATTTACCTGATAGCTGAGGCAGCAGCAGACAGCAGGGAAAAGGAAAAGGCCGGCAGCATTACGACGATTTCGACGTTCGCCGTCACTCCCTTGAAGTTAAACAGTCACATGACATAGGCATTGCTGTCGTCTGCGTTTCGCGATCGAGTACAGTGACTGAGGCGGGGAGCAGCCGGACTTTCGCGGCGGCTATGACGATCGCGATCGGGATGGCCCCGGCCGCCGTGACTACTACGACCGGGACTACCGGGATCGGCGTGAGGACGATCGGGACTTCCGGGATCGCCGTGACTTTCGCCGTGACGATCGTCGCGGTGCCAGTCCGGACCGTGGACCCTGGAGCGACTATCGTGGCCCTGACGATCGTGATCGCGGCCGCTTCGACGATCGTGATCGCCTTTCGGATCCAGGGCATCCAGGTCGGCCGGCTCCTCGTTGGATGTCCGATGCCGAGGTGCCTTGGCTGCAGAAGCTATTGCGATTGGCTGCGTGTATTTCAATCTGGGTGAATCTGACATGCTCAGGACCGTCGCCGCCGCCGGTACGATTACTACTAGGTCGTTCGTGGTGCCTTGGCTCTTTAAAGCGTCCTTCGAAACCGTTGTTTGTGTGTCGAGGACTGACACTGCAAAGCCTAAGGACGGCCGTTTTTGATTTTGGCAGCCAGGACACGGCCACTCGCGTCGGCCGTGAAACTGGTCATCGAAGCCGTTTTGTCCACACGGCACACCTGTAGCTTCACTCTGAGGGGAAGATGAAAAAAGGGGTCTCGTGTGCATTGCCCTTTGCTTTGCCACTCTTGTTACACTTGGCCGAGATTGAGATTTGTGCTCGTGCCAGGTCGTGGGGCGTTCGGAATGAGGAGGCCAGCAGCTTTGCCGGGTTTGGGTTTATTGTTTGGTGGTGTGGGTTGTCTCTGTTCTTTGGACTCTAACATAAGGAATGGGTGTTGGGTCTGTGCGGGGTTTGGGGTTGGTGAGTCGTTACATCTACATGCAAGCAAGATTGCTTATCGGGTTGGGTTGTAATCTGATATGTTCTTGGTCGTTCGAAGTTTGGGTGATTCTGCAATCAAAGTATTGTGGGGTGTCTTTTTGGCGTACTACTCCTTAAAGCTAAAGCCTGGAGGGAACAAGAGCAGCAGGTCCCACAGCCCCCCAAAATCAGACTTCAAACCTCGAGCCCTGAAAACAACCAATATTGGCATACTGTAGGGGTTCCTTAGGTATTGTGAACAACACATCCAGAACTCCCAAACGGTCTCTCGGCAGGTGTGGTCATCGCGGTCATCGCAATCGCGAGGTTGGGTCGCGTGGTCCTTCGACAATTAATAAAACAACCTTACAAATAGCAGTCTTACTTAGTACATTAAGCATTACTGATAACAACAATAAAAAATAATAATGGGAGCAGTCGCGGGGTTTATTAAGTAAACCACAAATCACAAAAGGACACTGGCAGGTACAATAATTATGCTAACAATTTTAGACACAGGATAGTATGATATTGATAACAACACCAATAACTAATTGGTTGAATGATTAAATATGAAACATAAGCCCAACGTCGTTCGAGTCGTTCGAGCAATAACAGAATTGTGCAAGCATACCTGGCATACCCTCCTGACACACGATTCGTAGCTCTGGCTACTCAGCCCTAAAACCCAAACGACATCCTGCAAACTGACCCCGACACCCTCTCATCCCCCTCCCGAAACTTCAAGCTGTAGTTTCGCAACCTTATCTAAGCCCGAAGTGAATCTTCCTAAGTCCGATTGCAAATGATTCTTCCATTACTAGTTTATGTCATCCTGCTGTTGTTATCAAAACCCAAACGATTCTTGCGAGGCCTCTGCAATGTAACTTGTGGCAGCATAGGGCAGGGTTCTGGTTTGCGGGGTGATGATTAGATTATGGCATTGCAGTATCGTGGACATAGACCAACAGCACGTGTAGTCGCACTGCAGCGGTAGGAGTATAGCAGTTCACAATGCATTTCAGGAACCTCGGCCTTTATCTTATCAAGGGCAGCCTGTGAGACAGCTCCTGTAGCAAGCCATCCTCCTTTGCGTCCGTGGTCGTTCGTCGTCCTTTGTTCGGAGTCATCAATGGCCCCTCGTCGTGATGCAGCCTCGAAAAAGGCCAGTGTCAAGAAGCGGCAGGCCGACAAACTAGCCGCTCGCCGGGCGGCCAAAGAAAGCAAGCTCCAGAAGAAGGCCGAGAAGACGTTCGCGAAGTCGGTGGCGACGTACGAGCAGGGGTCGTTCGAGAGAGTCCGGGCATTCGTCGATCAGCAGCTCGACGACAATCCGGCCTGGATCAGGCCACTCGCCGACCTCATGCGGGACGGGGCGATCAAGGCCATCCTCAAGATGGGGTCGCCCGACTCCGCTCAGGCGGCCGGGGCGGGCGGCAGGGCGGTCGAGAAGTGGCAGGGCAGGGCCAAGACTTGGGGCGAGTTGCCCGTCGATGCCGTCATTCGCATGCTCGGCTGCGTCGGCGTCGAAATCAATGAGCCTAAGGTGGATGATGGGACGATCGACGAGCAGACCATCCGGGCATTCTTCGAGGTGCAATTCTTCGTGGACGGCGGGGTCAACTTGCCGGCCGGCTGCCGTGCGTATGAGACCTTGGAGACAATGGCCAGGCAGCGGTTCGAGAACCTGAACCTGAAGATTGTGCAGCCGAAGCTCGAGGCCTCCGGGACGTTGGAGTGCTTCGCCTTGGCCGAGAACGGCGAGATGTGTTGCATGCACAGCGATTCCACGGCCACCTTGCCAGGTCTTTCGGGTGACGACAAGTGGGTCCTCTCGGATGCGAGCTCGCCGTCGTGCGTAGTTTACTCGGAGTCCAACCCCTCGGTCTCCTTCTCGTGCCGGTCGCTCTTCGACGAAGTTCGCGGCAGCCAAGTGGACTTTCAGCAAGAAGGACAGCTGAGGATGCACCTAGGTCTCACGGCTAGGGCTAGGTCTTACTTGGGTTTCTCGGTATGGTCTCACACGTAGCTCTTGTGTCGTTCGTGCAACACGGTTGCATAGTTTTGGCATGGGGTGCCGCTCGACAATGACAGGGGTTTCCGGCTTGAAAAGGACGGCATTGCACCCTTTGGCGAGTTGGAGTGCGTTTCAGCTGTTTTCAGGTGCGTTTCAGGTGTTTTTCAGCTTTTTCTCGAGTATTTCTTAACCTTTTAGTATGGGGCTGCCATTAAGCGGGTTTTGTGTGCAAAGTCAGGGTTTGGAAACCTTTAGGGGCTTCGAGTGCGTTTCAGCTTTTTGGAGGTGCGTTTCAGGTGCTTTTCAGCTTTTTTGTGGGGTTTTGGCCAGGTCTTCTTGGGCTGCTTCTCTTAGGGTATCAAAGTAGCTCTTTTGACTGCTCACGGCAGGCCTCGCTGAACGAAGACCCGGCGGCGTGGTCCTCGGTGCCGTGGCCACGTGCTGCCAGCTGCTTTGTTCTGCCAGTGCCAGAGACTTTCTTCTAGAGTTTAGCAGGGCAGCTGTGAGTCGCCGTCGTCCTTCGGCACGTGAGGTTTTGAAAAGGCCCCAAGCAGGAGGAAGCAGAATGCAGCACAAAGTTCAAAGCAGAGTGACAAGCAACAGCACACGGTAGTCAGCATTCGTTTAAGTCCTTTTGAGACTTGGGGCTTTCCGAGCGAACATGGCAGACGCCGTTCCAGAACGAACGGTGCGTGCCGTCGTTCTGCCGTGCGGAGCAAAGGGCACCTTCAAAGGAGAAGTGTACGAACACACCGTTCGGGTCCAAGCGGACGACGGTCGTTCGACACCGGGCTTCTTCTTTTGGATCTTTCGCTGGATGGTGGACTTTCTCGGAGGGACACCTAACCACAACATTTCTGGAAGGAGTCGGGATGGCATCGTCGGTCGGGCGGCGGCCGTGTTGGCGGACGGTTTGTCGTCGTCCGAGCCCGAGCAGGACGAGCAGCAGGAGAAGGACGAGCAGGAGGACTCGCAGGAGGCAGTTATGCCGTCTGCGGGGGATCACGTCAGCAAGAGCAGTACGATGACGAAGCACGAGCGGATCCACAAGAGAAAGGCCAAGAGCAAGCCGGTCAAAGAGGAGCCGGCCGAGCCGGGCGTGGTGAAAGAGGAGCCGGACGGGGAGGGCGATATGCCAGAGGAGGATGATGAGGAGGACGACGACGAGCTAGTGCGAAAGGGCGACTTCTGCCTTTCGTCCTTCGCTTGCATATGCTGGTTGGCTCAGCTGATGGCCAAAGGCCCCAGAGCCAATTCCAAATGGAATTTGGACCCCGCCGAAGTTCGTTCCCGTGCCGAGGCACTGCTGGAAGGAGTGCGGGATTGGTTTTGGCAGGACGTTCGAGGTCGTTCGTTTGAGGTTCTGCAAGGCCAGCTGGCCGTCGACAAACTCGCGACGGCGTTCGGTCAGGTCGCCGGGAAAATTTTTGGGAAAAAAAAAGTTGTGCCAGTCGTTGAGGCCTTGCGGGTTTTGCAGGCCGACAGCGTGCGACGTTCGCTGAGCCAGGACCGTCGACGGCTGGCCGAAAAGATCTTCAGCCGTTTGGTGGCGAGACTTGCCGAGGCCATCGATGCGTCGAAAGGAAAGACTGTCTGGATGGCCAACCGTGTTGAGTCGCTCGAGCAGTTGAGGACTGAGGGCCCTGAATCTGAACTTTAAAGCGTGCCATAATTTTTCGCTAGGCCCAAGGTTTAAGTGCGAAACCTTTATAAAGTAACCCTAAACACCTTTTCTTTAAGCCTACACTTGCAGGACAGCTCGCGGCTACCGGAAGGTCTCGCACGGCTGTCAAGAGGCCGTTCTGCAGGCAGGGGCGGCAGCCGGGCCGTCCATTGCAGCTGCTTTACAGTCTCAGAAACACTTGACGTCGTCCGTCGAGGAGAAGACCACCCGGAACCGGGACAAACCAGGCAAGTTTTTGGAGTCAGAGCGACTCTCGTACTGCAGCATCGGACAGTCGACGTTCTCGTCGACTACCGTCCTCAGCGTGGTCGCGGATGCCGTTCACGTCGGCGACGACGACTGGTTGAACGTCTTCGTGTGCGATCCTGGCTGCGACGTGTCGTTCTTTTGCCCGCCACAGGCTGGTTTGTTTTGGGTGGTTTCAACTTCAGTAGGCAGCTTGAGAGTATTTTATGGTTTTGAAACATTATTTAAGAGGTGGATAAGGAGGTTTCTGCTGAGCGACACCGGCCCCCCCAGAGCCCCAAATCGGCCCCAAATCGGCATCGATTTTGGTCCCAAAAAAAACCCTACACCTATCCTAGCTTTCGGCCGGTCTGCGGTTATCCGTCCTTTGGGTTTTCATACACCAAACACGCCTTCCAAAAACCATACACCTATCCTAGCTTATTTCGCTCGCCGGGGGACCCGGGATAACCCAAAAGATCCCTCGGCTGCCTTCTATCTGTATGACAGCCTACTCCAGGCAAAACCATACACCAAAGCGTCCTTTCGAAAACCATAAGGCTATCCTAGCTTTCGGCTTCGCCGCCAAAACCATACGGCTATCCTAGCGTTGTTTTTCGGGCGCAAAATGGCGCATTTTTGGACCATTTTGGGACCACTTTTGGGACACCCCGAACGGCCTTCCAGGGGCTCCAAAATAGCGAACTCCAGGCAGCCGAGTTAAGCGTAGTTTTAGGTTTGCTTTGCGTGATACTAATTTTGGGGGAGAAGAATCGCAGCCTCCTCGGCGATGGTTTTTGTTTTGCTTAGGAAGGCTTGTTTGTTTTGAGATAGTGTGCTTCTGTGTTTGTGTTTGAAGGTTTAGGGTTTAGAGCAGTTTTCTTCGCTAAGGGTGGTTCGTCTGTCAGTGCTGAGCTAATCGGGTTTAGGGTGTATAATAATAGGGTTTTAGGTGTATCATAGGGTTTAGGTGCTCAAAGCTACATCGGATAAGTCACCCTGTGACAGGTGAAGAAGGGAACCTGCCTCACGGCCGAGAACTTCGTGGACATGTGGCAGGGCCGCATCACGAAATTTTCCAAAAGGCCGGCACCAAAGGTCGTTCGGCAGGCAAGAGCACGGGCGGAGTTCGGGAACCGGAGCGACAGGCCACTCAGGAGTGGCTGCGGGACGTTTCGCACAGCCTCTCGGCCGTCGGCTGGAGTTGGTCCTCGTGTGGCCCCTCGGCCGACAGTGCCAAGAGGCCCAACGTGATCGTGCTCTGCACCGATCAGGAAGCGACACAGTTGGCGGCCGTGTACTATCTCAAGTTTGGTCGCTCGCTGTTCGTGGAGTTCGTCAACGACCCCGCCCACAGGAGCCATAACGACGTTCATCTCGCTTTGGCGTCGGCGGGACTGTTGACATTCGCCCTCGTCTCGCTCGGCCTCTACAACGTTCGGTACGGGCCGTGGAACAAAGGAACCTGGTTCGGCAAGGTCCAGAGCATGGCCGACGAAATGAGCAGTTCCATGTCGCCCTCCGACCCGCTCCTTTTGACGTTCTTCCCGGACATCCTGCCCGATGAGGGTCGTTCGCAGGAGGAGAACACGGAGGAGAATCGGCGGCTTTTTTTGGAGGGCCTGCCGAACAGGTCGTTCGTTCGGTCCAAGGGAAGCAAGGCCTCGCACTCTCGCTTCAACAGCTTGGCCAGCGCCCATTCGGAATTGGACAGGGGCTGGTCGTCGTTCTGTTTAGTTTTGGCCGCTTTGTGCATCGCCGAAGGCTGGACGACGAGTGCCTCGGCACTCTGGGCTCCCGGAGCCGGCAAGGTGCAGGAGGCCAGCAGTGGAAGCAGGTCAGCGGCGAAGGCGGCCGCTCGCAAAACGATGCAGCAACAGCGAAGCGGTTCGGTCAACACTCTACACGGCATGACGTCCTTCGCATGCAGCCCTGACAACCGATCGCTGGCGAGAACGATTTTTTTCGTGCTGCAACTTGAAGGCATTCGCTGCAGCAAGATGCTCGAGGAGCTCAGGTCTTTCGATGCAACCGTGTCCACGTATGCCGCTTGGGCCCACTGGGGCTACGTGGAGACCGCTCGAGAGCACTTGGTTCGTCTCTCGGACCTGGCTGCCTTGCAGCGACTGGGCTTGAACATGGCCATGGACCATGACGACGATTGCGACGAAGCCGCCCTCGTCTACCAGGACACTCTGGCTCGACGGGTCGTGAAGCTCACCGCTTCCGGTGCGGCTCACAGCTGCCGAGCACGAATGGTTGGGGTGCTACCGCTGGGCTCCTCCACGACAGCACGGCCTCTCGCCAGGCCAGTCTCCAGTTTTTGAAGGCGGTGGACGTGACTGTGAAGGCCGTACAGGAGACCGGGTCTCTCAACCCCAAGACAATGCTCGAGGGCCATCCGGCCACAGGGCCTGTCATGGGCATGGTGTTGGCCGAGCTGCGTGCGGCGTCCTTCGTCGAGGTCGCGCCTGGGACGTTCGACTTTCTGCGGCGTTGCTGGGGCGGCCTCTTGAATTCGAAGTTGGTCGAAGATGCCAACAAAGTGCAGCGTGAGGCAGAACAGAGAAACGGGACTGCCAAGACTCTCGGCCGCCTGGAAGGGTGGCATGGCCTCTCGAGGAAGAGGCTCAAGCCCAACGGCACCCTGGTCACCCTTCCCACATCGTTCGATGCCGATGCCTGGTTCGTTCGCAAAAGAGGCGAGCAGCCCGCCGTGGCGGAGGAGACTGCAGAGGAGGCCATTTGCAAAGGGGTCAGCCAGGCTCGCACTTGGGCGTCCCACACTCCCGACTCTGAGCAGGACAAGCTCGCTGGCTTCTCGTTGTTGGCGAAGGTGGTTCGGGAGTCGAAGGACTGGTCCTTCGTCGAGAAAGGGTGGTGGTCTTCTCTGGTCCCAGAGGGGCACGGCCTCGCCTTCCCGGGCTCAGACAGCGTCTGCTTCGTCGTCCGGACGTACAAGCGAGCGGCCTTGGTGTGGCCGGCCACTTTGGACAAGGGTCCTTCGGGCGTTGAGAGACTCGTGCTCGACACAACTGCGGCCTCTCTGTGCTGGGTGCACGTGTTCGACGAGAACGTCGAGGTTCTCGATCTCGTGGCCACGTCGCCACAGCGTGTCCTGGCCGCGTCTTTTTAGGGGTTTCGATAGCTAATTTATATCTACCCGAAAAATGTTTGTTCCTAAGGGTCCTGGTCTAAGAATGTTTGTTCATAAGGGCGGTCACAGGTGCAGGAGTATCAGCGGGTGGGCCTTGGTGACTTAGTGCGTTTCAGCTTTTTTGAGGCGCGTTTCAGGTGCTTTTCAGCTTTTTTCCAAGGTTTTTGCTGTTGTTTACTCTAATCCCAAGCACAAAGGTGCCCAAAAGACATTCTGCTGTCTCTGAGTGAAGGTCACAAGCTTTACTGGCTCTACTGAAACACCGAACTGTAACGTTGAACAGGCGGAACCCTAAGTTTGAACTCGGGAATCTCCTGCTCTGGCCGAGGCTTGCGGTCTCTCGGCGAGACCAGGCCTCTGGGAGTGGCCTTTCGTGTGCAGGCCCGGCAGTCGTTGCTCCGCCACCACGAGCTGCACGGGTTCGCGGGAGTGCCAGAGTGGTCTCTGCGGAAGCTTGCCCAGGCCAAAAAGTGGCCGGTCTCGGTCCAGGAGGCAGGACACGACGAAGACGACCGCCTAGCGATAGTTTGTTTGCTGTCGCTCGACCCTTCGTTGGTCAAGGAAGAAGTGGTCGGCCGCTTGCTGAGCCGCCAAGAGGCCGCTCCCTGGTCGATCGACACGGGCATCGACTTGGAGGAGCTCGTGCGGGACACCATGCTGGCCGCAGATCAGGAGCAGGCGCTCAAGCATCTGGCGAACAGAAAGGCCGGTCAGGCGTCGGCCAAGGACGTGCGGAAGAGGGCCTCTCACACCTACGAGCACGTGGCCAAAACGTTTGCTTGTCGGCCGGAGTACAAGAAGTTCCAGGCCCAGCGAAAGGAGAAGGAGAAGAAGGCCGTTCAGGAGCAGAAAGCACGGGCGGCCGAGGCGAAGAGGGTCTACGACGACGTGAACGTGGACGTCGACCGGGTCCTCAAGGCTGCCGTGCCACCGGGCGTTCGTGTGTACACCGACGACCGGAACGGCCGATGGAGCCTCACGTACAGCACGGCCTGGGCCTTCGCCACCAGAAGCATTTCCTGGACTCAGGTCGGCAGCAAGCCGGCCGGGCGGGCTGCGGGAGACGTTCGCGGGCCTCGCCATGTCGGACGAGGCCGCAACGATCCTGAAGAAGTTGTCGGCCTGAGTGCTCCTGGTCGTTCCTGGAAGCTTTCACGGTGGACGTCCCTTCTTTTGCTGGAAGTTCGGAAGCAGTCACTCGAACGAGCTCCGTGCTTCGAAAAGGTTGCAGCTGCAGACCACCAGTTTCAGTGCATAAGCAGCTTTCGTTAGAGCACTGTGCTTTCGAACTCAATAGCAGAACCTGTCGCCTTGCTTCGCCCAGGTCAACAGCAGGCCGTCTTCAAGCTCGTCCTCCAGCGTCGGCGTGAAGCAGGCTCCTATACGGCATGATTGGTCTGCAGTGCAGTGCCGGTGATGCGTAGTCTTCCTGCTGTTGGGCTGTGCACTTGAGAAGACTCCACTCTGTGGCTTAGAGCGATGCACAAGCTAGCGATCCCTTTGTAGGTAGTCTGGTTTCCTCGTGCGACTAGAGGAGATGAAGCAGTCAGGTCGTGCTGGTGGTACTAGCAGTGGTGCAGTAGTCGCAGGAGTCTTGCTAGTGCTACTACTATCTGTAGAGGTCCAAGTCCCAGTCATCTTGATTTTACTACTAGTCCTGGAGTCCTCCTCGCACCCGAAGTTCTCGCAGTAGACGTCACAGTAATAGTCCTTGTCCTGCTGTCGCGTTCCTCCTCGGTCGTTCGTCCTTCGTGCTTAGTCGTTCGTCGCCGTCGCAGTCGCCATGCCCCGGCCATCCTTGACGGAGACGGGAGGCGTTCGGAGAGCCAGTGCCTGGAGTCTCTTCAACTCCTGGGTCTCTCGCGAAGGTCTGTCAGAAAAACAGGCGGCCCGGTTTCGCATCCGTGGCAAGCGGATGCTGCGGACGGCATCCGCCATGAAGGTCAAGTGGCTGCTCGGACCTGTATTTTTAGCTTTGAGGAAAGTAGAAGACATGGCTTCCCTAATTTAAGTTATAAGTCTTTTGGGAATTTATTCTCCCTTGACCCGAACAGCAAAGCCTTCAGACGTGACCCCGAAGGCCTTACTCACTAAAGGGTTGTCATACTGTAATAGTGAATACTGTGAAGTCGTGGCCCTAAACGTCAACCCATCCTTGAATACCCTTTCTAAGCCTGGAGGTGCGTTTCAGCTTTTTTGAGGTGCGTTTCAGGTGCTTTTCAGCTTTGTTCCAAGGTTTTTCTTTTTTTTTCCCCTTTCACGTCCGGTTTTGTGAATAATTCACATTTTCATGTCAGCGGAACCCCGAATGCCAGCAATACTAGAGCATTCCAATCACTGTAACTACCTTGAAGTCGCAGCCCTAAACCTGGAACCCATCCCTGATTACGGGGCTTGTAGGCTTGTAGGTGCGTTTTTGAGGTGCTTTGCTTTAGGTTTTTAGAGTTTTGTTTCAGGGCCTGCAAAACAGAAGCTGTGCTGCACTGAGGAACCACAAGAAGAGCAAGGACATTCGCGAGCAGTTCGGGGCGATGGCAAAGGCGGCCTACGAGGACAACCGCCAAAGGGCAGAGGCTTTCAAGACTGCCCGGAGCAAAGACTCTGTCTCGTTCGACGAACAGCAGGTGGATCGTGCCCAAGACGAGGATGCGGAGGCCATAGCCGTTCGAGTGCAGGAGGACATCGAGGCCGATTGTGCTAGGAGGGACGTTCTCGAGGACTCCTGGACCTGGACGTTGGGCGTGTGGTCGACGGACAGGTCTTTCGGGCCACGTTCCAAGAACAGTCGTTGGCCTTGAAGCTGGCCAAGGGTCGCGGGCTGCAGGACCCGATGCAGCGGGCGGCCGCAGGTGGCCTCGACGTCGCGGAGGAGTTCGCCGTTCTCGGGGCGCTTGGCCAGCACCCGAACGTCGTTCGAGCCTTCGCCGTTCTCAGCAGTTCGCTCGGAAGGCCAGCTCTGGTCCTCGAGTGGGCAACGGAGAGCCTGCAGCAAATGGCTCGCAGGCTGAAGGACGACCGCCTGGAGACCTCGCCGGCCGGGCGACGGTCGCTGCTCAACCTCTTTCAGCAGTTCGTTGTCGGCCTCTCCTACGTGCACAGCCGCTCGTTCCTGCATTTGGACGTCAAGCCCACGAGCATCCTGGTCTTCGATGGCGTTCGTGCAGCAGTTGCAGATTTCGGCCACTCGGAGCACGTTTCGGACACTGGCTGCACGGTGATCGGCAATCGGGTCTACACCGAGGCCTTTCGCTGTGCGGAGTGCCTCATGGCGGTCGATCGGAAGGCCGGATTTCTAAAACCTATAAGCTTAACCAAATAGGACCCTTTAACCCGTAGTAGCGGTAGCAAGTGTGCAGGAGTTTTGGTCTCAAGTGTGACTTTTGTTTGGTGAGTTTGTAAATGTACAGCAAGCAATAACCTTGGCCTCTGTCGTTCTAATTCTGCACCGCCCTAGCAGCCCCAGCCTCGAAGACTCTACCCTGCCAGGTACATGTGACGTTCGCCGGCGACGTTTGGGCGGCCGCTGTCTCGTTGTTCGAGATCTGTTGCCCAAAAAAGGCCTCGCTGTGGACAATCCCACCTGCGACACCGAGGAGCAGACGGCCAAGGCCATTCGGGAGATGGCCCTCGCTAAGAGCTCCAAGGTCATGCCGTACGATGAGGTCGTTTTGGAGGTCCTGAAGCAGACCTTCGTGCCGGCCAATCGACGGCTAGCTTTGCCAGGCCTGCTGAAGATCATCCAAAAAGCCGTTCGGTCAGCACGACCCCCGTGCCGTCTCGACTGAGACTGGCAGTTTTCAGCGAAGGCTCTCTTTAGGTTTGCCGCCAGGACCGGGGCCGGCCTTGCATCTCGCCCAGACCACGTCGTTCAGAGAAGCAGAAAAATTTGCAGCTCTTGCTCTCATGATGCAGTTGTTGGTTTTGTGTTGTAGGCCTGTACAGGACACCCAGCACATGTCTGCTACCTTCTCTCTTGCCCCCCCGCAACCCTGCCCGTTTTCGGCCGCAGCCTGTGCCAGGTGCTGGATCTTGCGGGCGATCGGCTACAGCGAGAAACGGCTTGGCATTGCTTCGGCCGTTCGCGGAGATCGGGTTTGCCCTAACAGTCAAACCTAAATAACACGAACAACTCTAAACCCTGAAACCCCGACCCTACACTAGGCGTCATAAGTTCAAAAGCCTCAAGGAACCACCCGTTTTTCCCGAAACCTTCCCCCTAAACCCTCCTAAGGCCTAGAACCTTATTTGCTCATTAAATTCAATCTCAGACCACATCATTCAAAATAAACATATAGCAACCAGTTTTCTCGTGAAGTTTTGGTCTTCGCTCCGTTAATTCAAAAGACTAAACAGCTCCGAAACCACACTGGCGAGCAACATATTTTCCTATAAACTTGAGCACAAAAGCGTGAAGGTAAGCTTTGCCGATTGGTCGGTTGTTTTGGATTAATGCCTGCCTTTTTTGAAGCATCCTAGATTTGGCTTGGATTGTCCAAACAGTTCGCATAATACTGCAAAAATCATACACCAGAGTATACAACAATACACTGGCGAAAAAGAGCTTGTGTGCTAATCTTCGCCAAGCCTAGATTCAGTCGTTTTTGGGAAGCGTGTGATATGAGCAAGAAATTTTCAGCAAGACTCATGGTTTACCGACTAGCTTTTCATCGCGATGGTAGTCCGGCCGGCCAAGGCCAAAACCAGTCACCTATCCTAGCCAACTTTTGTCGGTCCTAATTAGGCCGCCCAAATACCATCAACTGATCGTCCCTATTGTATAAGTATAGTATAGTATACAAAAAACCCTTTATTCAGACCGCTTTGGTGTATTGGTAACGGCTAGGGCCTAACAAAGCCTTAATAGGTTTATGGCTACTGTGGCTCCACACTTTTGGGGTTTATGGCTTCCGGGTTTAAGGGTTTAGGGTTTAGGGCTCGAGGTTTACGGATTTAGGTTTGTGTTGTTTTCGGTTCAAGCTTCTGGAATTTTTAGGGTTCTGGGCTGGAAGGTCGAGGATAAGCGTCCTCAGTTCTGCCTTTTCTTGTGGATTTAGGGTTTAGGGGTGGCAGCTTGGGTTACACATCCAGGCTTCATCAGGCCAGTAAGGGCTTGCAGCAAACAAGTCCTTGGTACACTGCATCTCCTTAAACCATAAGCCCTACAGCCTCAACAAGAAGCCTTCCGTCCTAAAGTCTTTACAAAACCCTGAATTATCGTTGCTGCTCCATCATCGCAGGTATTGAGGGTCTAGGGTTTAGGATTTACCCCAAACCCTAAGCCCTAAATCTAGGGGCATGGGGGTGTAGGCTTTAGGGTCCCGCTAGACAGGTAGATGTGGGCTTTCAGATCAGGCCCGCCTTAAAGGTTGCTTTTAAGGGGTTCGCCCTAATTTAGGTTTTAAAAGCCCAGGAGTTCCCTTTGAGGGGTTCCTCGTAGGGTTAGTTTTATACTTGCTTCGGGAATTTATAGGGTTAAGGGTTCGCAGGGCGGCCTGCGCCGTTTTGACAAAAGGGCCTTCATAGCCGAGGGATTTTTTTTAATTTGAGTTGTTCTCTAAGATCGGGCCTTTAGAGCGTTCAGGGTTCGTTGCTGTTGTATCCGTTTGTTCCGTGCGATGCTGCTTCGCGACCCTAAACCCTACTTGGAGAGTCGGGGGACTTAGTAAGTAGGTACTGAGTAGAGTTATAAGTACCCTAAAAGGGATCCTAATCGGGGTTATGGTACTTATAAGTCGTTAAAATAACTAGTTACTAAGTCTCCCGACCCTCCAAGTAAACCCCCAGGACCCTTAGTGCCCTCAGCCTCTGCACTATTGTACAAGACCCAGCAATTTCCGCCGACCCAACCCCGAAACAAGCGTGCAGTCTGCTTGTGTACCGTAGCTTAAAGTGGTGTTGGGACTTTTGTGAGGGGATGGTCGGACTCAATGAGTGCACCCACAATTTGTGTTGGGACTTAGTGTTTAGGTGCAGGCTCGTCACTGCCAGACTCGGAAAGATTGTCTTTCTGTTTGTTGTCATGATAGAAGACTTAGATCCCCAATGCCCAACCTTTTAATTGTTTGAGTTCTTATAGTTTTGTAGGAATCGGAAAGCTCAACCTTTTTATTTGTTGTGGCTTATTGGGGAAGTAAGAAGAGCTTCTACACATCTTTGCACTTGCACAGGTACTGATGATGAGGTTGGAGGGCATGTTGGCAGCTGGGCTCATGAGTATTGTGTTGCTTTGCTCTTTCATTGTCCTGGCTCTCTACCAGAACTGACCTGATTAGCCAGTTTCCAGAGACACTAGACCTTAATGAGGACCCTAAACCCAACAGCCCGAAGCATCCCAAGGAGCTAAAGGGCGTGTCCTCATAGCTGCCAAGCCCCGGAGCCTATAACCACGCTTTTCTGTTGGCCAACACAAAAACCTGAAAACTCAACCTGAAAACTTCAAGCCCCGCCACCCAAACCCCATGCCGTAAGGTTTGAAGCTCAAGCTTTAAACCCTAAGCTGCTTCCCTCAGCCTCTATGCCTTAAGATGAGGGCAGTAGCAATTCGCGCGATGCCGACGGTCGGCGAGGAGCGTAAGATTAGTATAGGGCTTCGTGGCAAGTCGGTTACAGCTAGCTTGCTGGCTGGATGGATGGATGCATGATTAGATGGAGGGGTAGACAGATTGGCAGGTAGATGGACAGCAAGATAGGTAGACAGTCAGGTAGATGATAATTGGACAGGTAGATAGATAGATAGGTAGACATGGAGATAGGCACTGTAAGGCACCGATACATTCAGAGAGTACATTTAACAACAAAATTTCCTGAACATCAGACCTGCGATCCCGCGGATCCAGGTCCAGCCGGACCCATCAATCCAACATCGATCCAGGACAGGGTCTAGGGCTTTAGGGGTTCAGTGTTTAGGGTTTCGTTCTGACGGTTTGACGGTTGCGGGGGCATTGCCAATTTTTGTGCAAGTTCAGAGTTTTGTAGGGGCTGAAAGAGGGTCATGCATGGTTCTTGTTGAAGAAGTTAAGCTGGGCTTTGGAGTGCCATGCTTTAGTACTTTTGGGGGACCTGTTACTTAAAGGGAACCAACTACGTATGAAATAAAAGTCTATATGTTTTTTCTGCCTGGTTACTTCAAAGCCCAGTAAGGGTCTTTAGGGTTCTAGAAGCGGCCTATTTACCCAGACCGCCGGGAGAATCCAAAGTAGATCCCTTAAGGGGGGTTCCTATAAAGTACCCTTACTAGTATAGGGCCCCTAATGAGGGGATCTACTTTCTAGATCCTCCCGGGGGTCTGGGTATGCATGTAAGAAGGGTTCTATAGGAGGGCTCTTCTTCGGCAAGTTCGCCGTTGCAAGGCCAGGCCAGGTCAGGATTCAGGGCTATGGGGCCAGCGAGGGTTGAGAGGAGCGATCGATTTCTGGACATGCTGCTTGTTGAATCACAGTTTAGGTGTGTTTTTGTGTTATAAAGCTGCGGCAGCAGCGGTTGTAGCAACACAGGCGATGGCCACTCCTTGGAATCGTCCCAAGTGCGAGCCCAGATTTTTCAAGAAATGTCAAAACCCCATTCAGAATTAAGTTGGAGTTCAATAGTACTGGAAAGAGAGTATTATTCATTGATTTCCCTGAACGCTCCGACGACTAATTCTGGATGAATGGCAGTCGAACAGGGAGTTTAGGCATGCATTTGCAGGCTTTGGCACCTCGGAGATCCAAGTGCTCCGTGAGTTGAAGACAACCCCAAAATCCCTAAACCCCTAAACCCCTAAAACCTAAACCCTTAAACCCTAAACCCCTAAACCCCTAAACCCTAGGCCCTAAACCCTTCCCACAATCCGGTACTGTGGTCTGAGTTTGTCGACGTGCTCAGTAGTATCCTGCAGCGATTTCTGACATTGGCCCATCCTGCAAGCTTGCCAGAATTGCCGCCAGCTTTTTGGCTTGGAGCCTGGTGTGACATGTAAATTTAAGCTTGAGGTGCAGGATCCGGACTCCTCAACGGCCTTAAACCCTCGAATAGGCTAGATCGGAGCCTTGGTAGTATAGCCAGAGCACGACGTTAACACAGAGCTCGTCGTGCATGTGGTGAAGTGCGTTGAAGTTCAAAAATGTTCTGGGTCCACAGACTTTATGGCTTGGGGTTGCAAGTCTGGGCTTGCTATCTAAAGCTCTTCCTATCGCAGTACTCAGTTTCCGTCGCGATGGCTCTGGTCTGGGCGCTGCAAGCTGCAGGAAGCAGGAGCAGGCAACCCACTGCAGGCATAGTATAGGGGACGAAATAATTACCAAGACTGCTCTAGGGGTTTCGTATAGTCTATATAGTTAGAGTATAAATGGGCCCCAAAACCCTATTCCTTCTTATCAAGGCCCCTAGATTAGGTGTCAAGCTTCCAAAGAGAGCGGGGCCTGCTCGCACGACTCGGGACACAGTAAGGAGGTTTTTTCAGCTTGAACTCGAGGCCTCCCTTGCAGGACATCATCTGCAATTGTAGAGCCTCTTTCAGCGCACACGTCTTGTGAGTGGGAACTCGAACGCTGACTCTACTTGGAACTCTTCTCTCCCTCTCTCTCGCTCCCTCTCTCGCTCTCTCAGACTCTCTCTCAAACTTGTGCGCAGTCCTCGGTCCGCGGTACCCCTCCAAGCCTTCTTCTGCTTGTACAGGCTTCTCTCCTCCTCTCCTCTCACAAAGACCTCTACAAGCATACCTATAAAGCCTGCGTGGTTACACCTCAAAATTCCCCTCAGGGTCCATGTACCCATATAGTATATACCTGGGCCCTAAAGTGCCTAAATAGGGACTACATTAAGGCCAATGTATGTGATTAGGAGTACATGGACCCTTAGGGTTCCATACTGTTGATGGACAAAATCCTGCATTACCCATTATAAGGAATATACCATAGTTCCCATAGTTTGGAGTCCTTAGGGTCATGCCGGATTTCGTCCATCAGCAGTATCAAACCCTATTACACTCTTGTTCCCGGAGTTCCCGAGGAGGAGACCTGCGACAAAGATTGGCCGCCTGCTTTCGCACAGGTTTTGTGGGCTAGCCCTAGGCTGTAGCCGAAAAGACCTACCTTTATAAGGAACTACATATAGAAACCATAATAAGGAATCGTAAAAAGGTAGGTCTTTTCGGCTACAGGTAGGCCCCAGGTGCGAAACGGTTTAGGGTTCAGGGTTTAGATCCTACACTGACAGGTTTGAGGTTTAGGGTTTAGATCCTTCCTGTCAGTTTTCCAGACTTGAGATTCAGTTCTCGGGGTCTGCGGCGGAGATCGGGGGTGGGGGAGGGGGGATTTACGGAGATACACTGGGGGGTTTGGGTTTAAGCCGCTTAAGTTTAGGATGTAGATGGATGTACTGTTGGGCTTGTGGAGTTTGGTAGGGAGCTGGTTGGAGTTGCGATCGATAATTAGGCCTTCGCGGAGGGCGACCGGGGGCCAAGGAGAGACTCCCCAAGCTTCATGACTTTTTTGGGGCTGCTCTGCAACAGCATGCATGCAAACACACCCACCCACATACATAGGCACAACGTTGCGGTCTTACTTGCTGCTTGCAAGAGGTTGCATGATATGCCGACATCAGTCCAGTGACACATAAGCCAGGTGTTTTCTGAACAAGCGCGAATGAATCAGAAACGAGAGCGTATTCGTGTGTGTATGTGTGTGTGTGTATATATATATATATATATATGGTCACCCCCCCCCCATGACAGACCATCCCCTTTAAAACATCGCTCCCACCGGCGTGTTCGTGCTTTTTCCGGAGTATCGAGTTTGAGCCCTCCGAACGTATCCCTGGAACCACCAAAAGACTGAGACCAGAAAGCAGCACGATAAGGCGCGCGGGTGTCCTACCAAGAAAGGAATTACAGAGCACACGTGTATGGATGAGGGTTGTGCTGACACACTACATAGTAAGCACTACACAGCAATCTTACTTGAGTCATATATAGAGCAGATTCCAGCATTTCCAAAATTTCCAAAATTTCCAAAATTCTCTCCCCTGACTTTCCAGATTTCCAAAATTTCCAAAATTTCCAAAATTTCCAAAATTTCCAAAAATTCCAAAATTTCCAAAATTTCCAAAATTTCCAAAATTTCTAAAATTTTCCGACCTAGTCGACAGGATTTTTCCAAAACATAAGGGCGGACTTTTTGGAAATTTTGGAAATTTTGGAATTTTTGGAAATTTTGGAAATTTTGGAAAATTTTGGAAATTTTAGAAATTTTGGAAATTTTGGAAATTTTGGAAATTTTGGAAATTTTAGAAATTTTGGAAATTTTGGAAATTTTGGAAATCCGGAAAGTTAGGGGAAAGAATTTTGGGAATTTTGGAAATGCTGGAATCTGCTCTATATATGACTCAAGTAAGATTACTGTGTAGTGCTTTTAACACTAACGTTGACATGTATATTAATGCTTTCATTTCGAATATGCACATTACTAATTCTATTATTAACATTAATACTCCTACGCCTACCAATAGTCATATTCATATTGATATTAATGCCAATACTAACAGACACCTGCGTATATTAATGTCCGCAGATATACATACCACTATCTGAAAAGCAAATATATCAATGCATTCGTGTACTAACGTAGTATATTCGTATTTAATTTGTCATATACCCAGTTTCCAACGTGACAATATACTACTTGTTAACGTCTGATTATACTGTATTGATATGCTAACTTGCTAAGACACGAATACTGTAATATGCAAGTACACTGACACATGGCAATGGTATACTAACATATGGATATACCAAAAAAGTTGTTAGATAATATACGAATATGATAAATGAAGTAGCATACCAGGATACTCATACACTAATATGTTAATATTCGAAGATAATAGCACACCAATATACTAATGTACTCATGCACGAACGTATGCATGCATTAATATACTAAGAGCATACAAACATGCAGGTATACAAACATATTACTGTTCGAATACATTATAATGTGTTGGTATACTAAGCTGTTTATATAATCTATCAGTATACTAATATATCAAAACTAGTTATAGTATTGATACGCATACTAGCACGTCCGCGAATATTACACTGATGTTAAATTCATCATTAAGACTGATTAAAACTGACATCGACATTGGCACTGGCATTAACACTACCTGGAACGCCTTGGTTGCCCCTTTTTAAGGTCAACTATTGGAAGTGCCCCATAATGTTGATCACCGTGGCAAAGTGCACCATAATTGTGATCACTTTTGGTAGTTGCTGCAAATGCAGTTAATCTGCTTGAACCCCTTCCAAAAGCTCCGAGATCAGCCTCTGCCAAGCAAGGGGCCGTGCTGGATCAGAGCCCACTTACAACAGGCAGGGTTTCTTAGCAGGCTTTTGCAGGGAAATCGATAGGACAAATCAGGTTTTGAAAGGCTTGGGTAGAATAGAAAGGGTTACGTAAAGGTTGCACACTACTGGTACTCTTTTGGTTGTAGCATAAACTAATACAACTATAGGAATCGTTCTGGGGTTTCCCGTGTGCAAGCACGCTTTTCCATTGCGCCAATGGCGAATGTCGCTGGCTGCAGCATTACCTTAGAGGACCGTACACAGAGATCCCATTGTAAGTGCATTTCTGACATCTGTCTGCTTGTGCAATCATAGCATGTTGGAAGTTTCTGCATGAAGCTTCATGGTGGGCACTGCCCATTGTAGTTCTACAAGTGTGCATGCAGGATCTGCAATGGGTGGATCTCTGGTGTCGCACATCAAGGTCCTTCCCTGCTCGCTTAAGGTGGTGTCGGAACATATAGAAGCGGGCATGTCGTTCATTGAGTGATTCGCAGAGCATTTTGCACTTCAAGGACGTGTGGGGATAGCACGTGTAGCAATGGCTGCGCAGCCATTGGCCACCCTTTTCGAGAAGGATAATTTCATTAAGAAGCGGTTCAGGAAGAAGGGTTACTTTGTCGATTTCCCGCCACGTCGGGCCGCGGGAGGAGATGACGATGATGAGGATGCGAAAAAGGAGAACCCGATAAGTACGAAAGCGATGGAGCTGAATGTCCATGCTTTGAAGGTGATGTTTTCCTTCTACAAGGTGACAAGTGGTAAGAGAGTTCCCATCCAGAAATTGGAAGCAGCAGCCACTTGCCCAGTTACATAGAAACAAATTCGTATACTATATATAGCATACAACTAAACGAATTCAAGTAGTTTGCTTGCTAATGGGTGTAGCTTGACAAGGTGAAGAAACTGTACGACAATGTCGGATGCGAACCCAATCCCAAGCTCGGCGACAAGCACTTTTACCTTGACGCATGGGATTTACGGCGGCTTTATTCATTTGCTTTGCGAAGGGAGAACGATGCCCGGAAGAGAGGGCAGAGACCTCGGGATTCTCTTCAGTGAATTATGTACATATAGTGGTTTAAAGTTGTATCATAATTTAAGTATGGCCCCCTCTATATGGTGTAAATTCCTAAGAGTTCTGAGGCACAGGCTGTTCGGGAACTCTTTGAGATCATCAAGGCGTTGCGGGATGAGTGCGATGAGGGTAGTGCCGGTGATGATGAGGAAGGCGAGGGCGAAGAGGAGGAGCAGATGGAAGATGATCCCGTTGATGAGGTTCCGGAGGTGAGTGATAGCGCTGTTCCGGGTTCAAGTGAGTCTGCAGATCCTGCAGATAAGAAGGACAACGGTGGTGGTGTCATGGCTGCCTTAGCGGATATGGAGTTCGATCCCACGGAAGACGCCCAGGCCCCGATGTTTCGTTACAGGTCGAAGTCTACCTTGCACTCTTTGCCGAGCACGGCTGTTCTGGGCGCCTCCGTTGCAAGCCCGGGGTCCTACAAGGATGCATTGACCGGGAGCAAGGAAGAGGAGTTGCAGAAGCTGCTTGAAGAAATCAGTTTCCTCGAGACTGGTGAGGCTAAGCATCCGGATACGGCCCGCCACGATGCCCTGCTCCTCATGATGGGATCCCCAACCCGACCTTCAACTGCCCGAGGCCTCGAGATTCGAAACTTACATGACACGTATCAAGCCTTTCTAAGAGATTTCAATAACATGTATAGAAACGATCACTATATATGTCCCCAACAACAGGAACCGATGAGCCACCACCGACCTGCAGAAAGAAGCTCTTCGATGATGAACCAGCTTGGAAGATGCCTCCCGACCAGGCCAATGCAGGGGTTTATCGATGTGAACATCGTACAGATCTCTAGGGCATGTATGGCACCTTCAATGCAGTATGAAATGATTCTACATGTACACATATCATGCAAGACTCAGTGTGCGAACGGATGTGCACACATCCACTCTGGTTTTCAAGAAATGTGTGTGCCTATCTATCTATCTATCTATCTCTCTATCTAATTCTATCTATCTATATCTATATCTACCTATCTATATAACTATAGGACAAAGGAGCCAAGCAACAACAACTATATATGCTAATCCAATACTATGTGACTGTAGAACTAGAACGAATAAGCGAACTGGTGTAATCAATAGGAAAGTGGGTGACTTATCCGGATAATAGGTGGGACAGGCCCTCGAAATCGGAGTTGAGAGGCTGATGGTGCCCTGTTCCGGAGGTTTTTTTAAGTGCAATGGTTTAGGCTGGGTTGGGACTTCAGGCAGCTTGCTTCTTTGCTACAGTGATCTATATATGTGTGTTCTTATGTGTGAATCAGTGAAATAATGCTAGCTTTGTGGTTTCTGCCAGGCTGACACATTCGTGCACGCAGAACCTGGTGCGGTTGGGCCAACGAGTGGGGCGATCGTGCCAGAAGATGCAGCGGGGCTTCACGGAGACAAGGTTGGGCCTCGAGTGGGTGAGGCGATCGTGCCAGAAGATGCACCGGGGCTTCATGGAGGCAAGGTTGGGCCTCCCGTGAGCGAGGCAATCGATGTGGATTCGAGTCCGGAGAAGATCAAAGCGGACTGGGTTTTGTAATTCGTGGTAAATTTATTCCGTGTTGCTGTGCTTTATAAATGTTTGGGGTAGCAGTAGCATTTCCACACAGGAGCCACAGTCCCCGACAGCGGCCAAAGATCAAGTGGTCCAGCCGGTTTCTCTAGAGGCTCAGAACCAGCTTCGGGCCACGCTTCGAGAGAAGCTCCGTCGTGACCGTGGTGGCAAGGGTCCTAAGGGTGGCAAGAAGGCTGCCACGGCGAGAAAGACCAAGAAGGGCGAGGTGGGCTCTGGTGAGAGCTCGCATGATGATGAAGGTGCTGGAGAGGCACCGCAGGTGGCATCGAAGCGCAAGCGTGCAAAGGCACCGCGGGCGGCATCGAAGTGCAAGCGTGATGAAGGTGATGCGGAGGCACCGCCGGTGGCATCGAAGGGCAAGCATGATGAAGGTGCTGTGGAGGCACCGCCGGTGGCATCGAAGCGCAGGCGTGGGACTTGCGACAGTGAGCCTGTTGCCTCGCCAAAGGCGAAGGCAAAGGCAAAGGCAAAGGGGAAGGGGAATGCGAAGTCCGAAGAGAAGTGCACGGCCTCGCCAAAGGCGTCGCCAAAGGCCTCGCCAAAAGCCAAGGCGAAGGCAGGTGCCAAGGCCAAGGCCAAAGGGAAGCCAAAGAGTGCGGCGGTTGACAGCGGTGTGGCTCTGAGGCTGAAGCCCGATCCCAGCCGAAACGGCTACTCCGAGTGTGGCACCCTTTTGTTGGGATGCTCGAGCTGCCGATGGGGTCCGCTTGGTTGTGGCACGTGCCTTCGTGTGAACTTCCACGGTGTTCGCTGGAATCGTGTGGCATGCGGAGACTGGGAGTGATGAGCAGTCCAGATCGGTCGTACCTCCAGTTGAGTGTGTGTGCAGGCTGTTTATACCATGATCTTGATCCGGATCAGTCTCTTCGGCATGCTGCATGCCTTTGCTACATGCAGCCTTCTTCGGGGCTGCTTAATGATTTCCGTGGCTGCTGCGAGCTATCAGCTACATGTCTGTTCTTCTGTGCATCACCTCGGTGATGTTTTGCAGTTTTGCAGGGCAAAGCCTTCGGTGGGCACGGGTAGGGGCGGCTGCTGTCGTGCTAGAAGATGCATGTGGTATGAGTATGCATATACAGTATGTATAGTCGCTCTTTTGCTATTCTACTTGTACACTGTCATCCATATACATATAATGTGCCTCAAAGTATCTACGATATCTTTAGCTTGTGTCGCAATACATTGTTTTAACATGGCTGTTTATGTAGAACAAGTAAAACCGCATGTTTCTCAATCTGGACTTATGCCGTCGTCAGGTTACACAGGTACATGTGCACATGTTAAAGCATGTTCTTTCAGGGTTGGATGACAAACATGTATAGAGATCATAGGTAAGTAGGTGGACTGAGATCTATATAGAAAAGACGGAGCGCTGATTCTAAGTATATGCAACGGTGCGACGGTGGGAAAACTGCATACTTATACTGGGCTTAGAGGTCATCGTGGCAGCATCGTCCATAGAACCTGTGCCTTATCTCCGAGGGATCTTATGCAGTGGGGATCTGCTTCATGAGCTTCTCGACCTATGTGCTGCAAAAATGGATCGAGTGAGTGAATGCTCTCTGCATGAAACATAGGTGCAACCGTCTGTGCTGCAAGCATAACCTGACACGATAGCCCGTGCTTGCACCAACGGCACCAACCAAGCGATGTCTTAGCCAGGTTCTTTTTCAACATGCTCGATGAGTACTTCGTGGAGGCTGCGGCATCGAATCGATGAGGGGCCCAGTGCAGGTTCGCCCCGCTCGCCGCAGCATGCAGCACCTGTCGGGGTTGAGTCAGTGCCGAGCTTGACACACAGCTGTTCCCACAATTGTGTTGCCATGCTGAAGCATCGTGCTCGAAGTGTTATGTGCATGCTGCACGGGTTCCGTTCTGTGACATGGCACCACATGAGCTGGATAGCCTCCTCTGCCGGCTTTTGGAAATCAATGCTCCAGGGGTGCCTAGGCGAGATCTGGATAGGAGCACAATATAATTTCTACACGAACTTAAGACTTAAGGCTTCTGCTGCTCTCCTTGAGGTTCTATTGTGTGCCATAGTGCTCCTCGTCTTCAACACCAAGATTGACTTGGTCAAGGCAGGGTTTATTCGGTTTGTTCAGTTAGCAGTTATAGCCTTTTATACATCTCATGAAGAGCCTCGCCAAGCCTCGCCAACAGATGCTCAAACAAACCTAGCCTTTCGGCCAGGTCTATGATGCAATGGAAGTGTTCGCTGGAGTGGCTTCTTTATCGAGGTGCCTCTCGATGTCTGGGCTTTGTGTGGCAGCCCTGGAAATCAGGTTTTGGGATGCTATTGCAAATGAGCCGGGGTATGATCGATCTACACGTAACCCGATGGATCTATGCACTCCTGCAGGAATGGCGCTTCTGGGCTTTTCATTATTTGGTTCATGGGGTCGGGGTTTCTTGGGTTGATGGAGGAGTGGACTAAACTTATATACGGCCAGACCAGTACCGCCACCGAATGCCCAAACATTCTGCATGTTCCCTGGGCCCTGTTGTGATGAGTTTTCCCTTTGGGGTATACAGTATATTTCTGTTTAAGCCCCGACACCCCAAACAAACATTCCATAATCAATGTCTCTTGCTTGCTCTGTAGCCCTACATAACCTGAAACACTTCAATCGGTCTATAGACGACATCCCCTCACCCCAAAGAAAAAATGCAGCAACACTACCGTCGCCACGACCACCGCCACCACAGCCACCACCAGCAGCGCCACCACCATCACCATAGTTGTCACCACCAACAGCAACGACACCAACGCCAACACCAACACCAAGAGCAGCAGCAACAACAACAACAACAGCAGCAGCAGCACCACCAACAGCACAACAACGACCAGCAGCACCACCGCCACCACCACCACCACCAACAGCAGCAGCCACAGCCACCGCCACAGCCACAGCCACAGCCCACAGCAACACAACAACAACAGCAACAATAGCAACAAAGGTGCAGCAACAACAACTAAGAATGGCAGTAAGTGCACTTTCCTACTGAGGCTGTTGCTCGTGAGCATCTTGAAGGCGAAGGATGGGAAATTCGTTGTTAGCTTCGGCATGGAATGTGGGACCTGGGTTACGGTTTCACGTCATTCAACAAAGCGCGAATACTTCAAACCCCTGGGTGACTCCAGCCGCAAGTGTGTGGCGGATGCGAATCTTCTTTGCAGCAGGACTGGTAGTTCAGGGGTGACATCTTCGAGGCAGAATTCGGGGCCTCTGTTCTGTGCTGTTGCAATGGTTCAATCACCCTGTCGAGGATGGCTTTGGCAATATACTTGATATTGGCTAAGTCGGGTACATGGGTGCTGGAACAGCCCTCTTCATCTTTGATTTGGCGACACCCCAGAATGCAGCAACTCCTACGAGCAACACGAGTGGCTTGGACATAAAAGGCCGTCCCTGTGATTCTGCACCCTTAGAAAACAAACCCCGACTAGTTCAGGCCCATGCCCAGGATAGCTGTTTGGTGTTCCCGCCCCAGTAAACACCTTCGAGTGCTAGCAAATCAAGTGTGGGTTTAAGTTGGCTAGTTTATCCCCTACTAGAAACTGCACGTGAAGTCACTTGAACCCTTCCAATGTGTCATATAGACACAAGCTGAAGCACCCCGAGCCCTGCCATATGTGTGTATCCTTTAAGCCCTGAAGCAGCTATAGTGAAAGCAGACTCAACCAGAATCCTACTGGGACACGTTTCAGCCCGACCAGTGATGTGTTCTGAGGAGCCCGAGAATGTAGTCGGTCATGTAGACACAACCTGGGTTTCTGCAGGGCTTGGGTGAGCTCCTACATCATTCCATGGGTAGTAGTGGGGCTGAAACCTCGATCCATGGTACTCAAGCACACCAAACATCACCTTAAGGGCCCGAAGCCTCAAGCAGCCCTAACAGCAACGAACCCCGACGAGTGACTATACCCGGAAACCTACCGAATACTGATGTATGCTCCGGGCTTCATAAGGGCGGGGGTGGCTGAGGTATGTATATATATATATATGTATGTATGTATGTATGTATGTGTATACATATATATTATTTTATATGCATATGTATGTATAGGTTTGGCGGTATATGGCTGTTATATGCAGCATGCACACACACATATATATATATATATATACATACATACATCTATAGCATGCAGGTTCTCTAGTGATCCCTTAAAGAGGCAACCCTCTTGATCCCAGAGCGACAAGATTATAAGGGAGCTCCAAATGGCTTATACGTATTATAGTTCTAGTCCTGTAGAGACCAAACCTATGTAACCCAAAAGCCCGATGTTTTGTATAAACCCAATTTAAACCTTTATCCACAAACCCAGCTAAGTTAACTTAAAACCCTTTGCAACACATATTGATCTTGGAGCAGCATTTGCTATACGAGGCACCACCAAATCTCTCCAACTGCAGAAGCCCGAACTGAAACATAATAACCACAGCATGTTCTCGATCTCTCTCTCTCTACCCCAAAACCCTCCCTCTCTCCCGGTGACCTCTCTCACTGTCTGATCTAGATAGGTCGATCTATCTCATCTCTCCGTGCATACAAGTGCATTGTGCATTGCATGTATGCATGTATGTGTCCACAGTTCCCATAGACCTCCGAGACGACCCCTTCAAAGGTATTCCGAGTTGGCTTCTGGATGTGCCGCTTTGGAGCCAAGTCCCCGAAGCGAACGCGACTTTGGTCAAACAGTCGGGGCATCGCTGCCTTCCAAGATCCACGCCCGCTTACAGCTGCAGAGAAGGGCAGGATATCAAGGCACACGTTGGTTCGAAGGCATGTTGACCAGCGCACTGGCACTAAGAGGTTCACGGGCAAAAGGGACAGCTTGAAAGCTTCTGGGTGCCTCTGCTTTCCAATAGACTGTCATGGTTTCTGTAGGGTAGATCGATCTCTGCATGCAATTTACAGCAGCCAAGGCAGTACCCATTCCCGTATGGACTACGCTTCGTCCGGGCTTTTCCCCGATTGCTTGCAGAACGAGTTCCGCCTCACCAGCAGGACCATTTCTACAACTTTATGCAATAGCACCCGCATATCAAGCCGACATGTGCCACACCCCGGCCCTGCTCAGGCCAGCAATGTCGTGGACAACCCCGATCCCAAGTCTGTCTTGTGCGACAAGGCTCTGTTCGAGGATCTGTGGAATGACGCCAGGATGCCAGAAGTGATCTCGTACCTGAGAGGAGCCACGAGTCTGGTAATGCCAGACGAGTGGAAGCGGGTGTTCCCAACAAGTTTGCCTCCTCTGTAGATTCAGCACATACAGCAGTCCTATACAATTGAAGCCAGCTATGGTCATTCTTAAACAATTATGCTCAATCATTATCGTCCCTGGCCCATGGCAAACCTAGCTGTATGAGTGGAGACTATATAGATACATTCGAGGCTCTTTTGTAGGGACTGCCAATGGTCACTGTTCGGTTTTCGGGTCCCCTTTAGAAACACAAACCATAGCCACTTTAGACTTGGTTGCACTTATGGTACTGTTGGGCAATTTCTGTACACTTCGGGAAAAGGGTACACAGTGACCCCTAAAACGTACAGTGGCGTACGTATGGAGCAAAGTGGCGTACAAAAGCGTGCCGTCCGTATCCATATTTACGTCACTTTGCCCGGTAGCTTTTGTGCTGTGTTCAACCAAAACAGACATCCACCGCGCCTGAACCAGCAGCCTTCAGTGATTGGTCGCTGGTGGCCCATATAGATCAAGTGACGCTCCTTAGGGAGTGGTGGGGATTATGGCACCTGTGCACCTGGTTTCGAAGCAGTGGTCCTGCGATTCTCTTCTACAGGGTCAAGCCTACATGGCCCGGCAGAAGTTTCAGCTGGATGAAGCCATGAGTATGGAAGAGAAGGTAGCAGTTGCCTGGCTGCTCTAGTGTGTCTTTGCTTATACACACCGGGTAGCTACTGATTACATATGCTGCAGGCTGCAAAGAAGCACTTGCAAATGCTTCGGGTACCACGGCCAAAGCCTTGCAGCCCGGTCAAGAAGACCAGCCCGATCAAGAAGACCAGCCCGATCAAGAAGGCCAGCCCAGTGAAGGACACCAGCCCGATCAAGAAGACCAGCCCAGTGAAGGACACCAGCCCAGTCAAGAAGACCAGCCCAGTGAAGGACACCAGCCCAGTGAAGGACACCAGCCCAGTGAAGGACACCAGCCCCGTCAAGGACACCAGCCCAGTGAAGGACACCAGCCCAGTCAAGGACACCAGCCCAGTGAAGGACACCAGCCCAGTCAAGAAGAAGAGCCCAGCCAAAAAGACTCCAGCGAAGCCCCGGGTGACAAGCCCATCCAGCACAAGTACCCGCACCAAGACCACTCCGAACACTGCATCCACAGATGTCAAGGTGGAACCGGCAAGCCCAGTTGCAGAGTCAACAGCAGTGGACCCGTACGAGGACAGCCCCTTAATCTCTGAAAGCACCCTAAACCCTTATAGTTAATCTCTGAAAGCACTTATTGCGAATCCTGTAAGTTGGTGCAGACCAGCTACATCGTCAGCAATCTCAGTGTAGCCATATGTTGCAGACAGTGAATCGTCGAATACCTTGGCTAGGGGTGGGCAACAGGAGCAGGAGGAGCTTAGCGACGGCATCGACGACGATGGCTTGAAGCAGTCTCTGAAGGCATGGCATGTGAACACCGGAACATGTGCACAGTGTGTGATGTGATAATCGCATCAAAATGCAAAGGAGTGTGCACCCTACGTGGCACCATAGACTCATGCACATCGGCCACAATCCTACACAACATCGTTGCCCTCACACGCAGAACCCTGACCAACGTGCCAATGCTTTCCGAGTGGTATTCTGCGAGGCCATCCATGGGGTCGCCAAGGCCGTGAAGGAGGCGCCTGACCAGAAGGAAGGCGATGGGGCCATCGGCAATGGCAAGGATATCCGCTCACGTGTGTCTTGTGGGGTGACAGAGCGAAAGAGCGAGGGGGGCTGCCTCTCTCTCTCTCTCTCTCTCTCTCCCTCCCTCCCTCTGTTTCTCTCTCTCTCTCTCTCTCTCTCTTTCTGTGTCTCTCCTCTTATAATAACATAATGGTGATCGTTGAATAAAGGGGTGCTTCCTAGTGATGAAGAAGCACCTATTTGTTCTGTCTCTCTCTCTCTCTCTATCTCTCTGCCTCTCCTCTTATAACAACATAACGACGATCGTTGAAAAAGGTGTGCTTCGTAGTGATGCAGAAGCACCTATATTTTCTCTCTCTCTCTCTCTCTCTCTCTCTCTCTCTCGCTCTCTCTTGCTCTCTCTCTCTCTCTCTCTCTCTCTCTCTCTCTCTCGCTCTCTCTCGGTTTCTCTTTCTCTTTCTCTCTCTTGTAATCTCCCGATGTAGTTATTATCTCTCTTGGCAAGGGTTTAGGGTATGCTAGGGTATAGTGTGGGTTGGTCGGTTGGGTTTCTTGCCTTCTGCTTTCAGGACTGCACGAAGGCTTGGCGGCGAGCTGAGGCAAAGGTTCGTCGCATGGTAAAGCCAACGGCTCGGTCGCGGTCGATTTCGGCTACTCCGGAGATGGTAAAGAGATGGGATGCTGGTGGCGATTTAAAGAATGATCTTATCCGCACAATGATGAAATGTGATGGCAACAAGGACTGTTTAATATAGCAGCACATTGCCTGCATAGCTACCCGTAGCTATGATGATCCCTGGTGTGCTACAATGAACCCCACGTGTGAAATCCGGCAGGATGTTTGGAAGCGCACGGTGCAGATTCAGATCAGCCGGAGCAAAAGCAACGATCTGACGATCGTGTGCGGTTGGTACACGAAGGAGAAGATGCGGTCGGTTTTGAAATTCGCGCCGTGTGGGCCTTGTGTTGTGTTCGATTTGAGTTTGCATGGTCACGACATACTGGCCGTGGGTTTCGTTTGGGTCGTGCACACCTTAGGCAGAGAATCAAGAAGGTTATCAAGTATTGCATGAACCCCAAGCGCATCAAGACCCATACGAGGCCTGCTGCACCTGTGTGTGTTTTCTGAACCATGAATTAAGTCAATTAAGTGCTCATGCCCCTGAACCAGGCGTGATAAGTACGAGAAAGACAAGATCGAGTACTGGGTTGAGGAGGAAACCAAGGGCAGCTACACGATCAGCCAGAAGGAGTCATGGAAAGACACAAGGGAGATCGATGTTCCCGAGGACGTCGATGGCGAAGCCACTCCCGGTGATGCCGATGATGACAGTGATGACAATCAGGATGATGCTAGCTCCGTTCTCGAGTCTTCTGGAGGCTCCAGTGATACTGGCTCAACCACGAAGGGCAAGAAACGAAAGCGAGGCGGCAGGAGCAAGAAGGAAAAGAAGGAGAAGAAAGCAACAAAATCTAAAAAAGACAAGAAAACCAAGAAGGTGAAGCGCAGCAAGAAGAGCCAATCCTCCCCATCCTCAAAGGTTGGAACCCCCACCAAAGACAACGAAGCGCTCGAAGAAGAAGCCCGTTCCGAGGCTCCTGTACCGAACTGAAGTTATCTGAAGTTATGCGGTTATCAAAACCCATAGCCCCTTGCCTGCAAGGCGATCGAGAATGCCGGCACCCTGATGCAGCAGCTCCTGAGGGTCCAGACCAAGGTCGAGGCTTGTGCCGGGAAGCTCGAAGTGCTTCCGGGGGACAAGGCTAAAGCGACTTTCGGTTGCACCGAATCATGGATCTGTTCCTATGGTGTTCCTGGTGGCGATTTACAAAAGGGTGTTTTGAGGGTTTCCCCATTATGGTAAATATAGGTTGTTCCGTGAAGGCTTCAAGGGGTACCTTCAGGACTTTGTATGGTTTCCCGTACAGTGTTCGCTTCATGCATAATCTAATCTTGTTGGTATTGTGATTACCCCAAAGTGCACAACTACCCTAATCCCGCCAATTCAGGTCCTTCAACAAGATCAATGACTATGCTGTCAAGCTTTCGGGCTACCATGATGAGTTGGCCGAGCTGAAGGCATCCTATGCTGGCTCGAAGAAGTCAATCTGCCAGAAGCCACTTGCATAAATTCTGCAGAACAAATAGAACATACTACCCCTTGGTTTGGTTGCCTTTCATTTCTAGGTCGGTGAAGAAGCTCCAGGATATCGTCATGGAAGCAGAGAAAACGCCCAGCCCTTGTTGTTTCAGTTTCGGCCCGATGCTGGAACATCAATAATCCCCAAATAGATGCCCCGAGGTGTGCCAGATTCGGAATGGAAGAGACGAAGCTGAAGAGGATTCCTCCACTCCCCAAATCATATGCCTATGGTTCCAAGTCTAAAAGCCATTAGAACAGCTAGCAATATAACCGCATATGTTTTTAGTACTCGGCATATTCGTATTTCCTTATGCCTGGTTGAGGGTCACTGCTATATGTCCCTTAATACCTTTGGGCAACACTAACTTCGACCCCTCTTCAACCCCCATGCAAAGCCGAAAAACTCCATATGCCCCCGAACATATGCTTATATAAACCTTAATAAACCCTAAAAAACCCTAAAACCCAAAATGCACAAATGGCTGTGCAAGTCTCCGGCGATGTAGCGCCCCGGCTTTTGGCAGCCTCACGCAGGGGTTTGAGTTTAGGGATTTATAGGGTTTAATCTAGGGTTATGTATATATATATATATATAGTATATATTCATTTAAAGGTTTTCGGGTCGACAAGAAATAGCAACCGAACCACCGCGACTACGGCGACGACGACTGCTGCTACTGCTACTAGTACCCTGCCCTGCTATTACCAGCACCGATATACGTGCATTGCTGCATTGCTGCTACTACTACTGCTACTACTACTACTACTACTACTACTACTACTACTACTAATACTACTACTACTACTACTACTACTACTACTACTACTACTACTACTACTACTACTACTACTACTAGGACGACTACGACTACGACTGCTTCTGCTGCTGCCCCTATTTGTATACTCCTCTACAGCTCTACTGCTCTTCTAGAACTACTATGACGACTACTGCTGCTACTGCTCCTGCTGCTCTCTACTACACTTCTGCTGCCGCTACTGCTGCTAGTACCACTACCACTACCACTACAACCACCACTACCACCATGGCAACCCTTCCCCTACTCCTACCACCACCACAACAACCACAACCACGACCACCAAAACTACCGCTACCGCTGCCAGTACCACTACCGCTATACCACTATACCACTATACCACCACCACTACCACTACTACTCTACGACTGCTGTTACTAGTACTGTTACCCCACTGCTACCACTACTACTACTACTACTACTACTACTACTACAACTACTACTTCTACTACTACTACTACTACTGCTACTACTAGTACTAGCAGTAGCAGTAGTAGTAGTAGTAGTAGTAGTAGTAGTAGAAGTAGTTGTGGTAGTAGTAGTGGAGAGTAGTAGTAATACTACTATAGTAGTAGTACTAATACTACGACCGCGACGACTATACTACTGCTTCTTCTTACTATGCTACTACTACTACAACAACTACTACTACTACTACTACTACTACTGCTACTACTGCGACTACTGCTCTTATGTGGATGGCGAGGACTACTGGACCGAGGGCTCGCAAGGCCCCATGAATTTGTTGCATCCCGGATCAATAAGATAAACCTCGAAACCCTTATAAGATCCTCAAACTTGTTTGGGGCTCCAGGCCGGTTCCCGGAATTCGGATATCCGTAAATTCTTAAATAACGTGGTACCTCTGCTGTTGTTGCTGCTGCTTCTGCCGATGCTGTTGCTGAAGATGACGATGATTCTGCAGCTGCTTCCCCTTCGTGGTTCCCGAATGATGCAGATGATGATATGCTCAAGGTGATGATGTTGTCGTTGTTGTTGTTTGTTGTATGGACTGACCTTAACAAGAGCATGTTTGGGCAGGACATTGCTCAAGAAGCCCTCATCGAAGAATGTGGGCGATACTGAAGCCGAGAAGGATGCTGCAAACGCAACACCAAAGGCCAAAGCCAAGGGTAAACCCAAACGTGCGGCCAAGCCGAAGAAGTCCAAGGTATAGGAAGTATAAGCTTAGGGAGGATCCTTTTGCACTAGGCTCGGAATCCCCGCTAAACCTATCCTGGTATGCACATATTTTAATTTAAGTCTTTACTTATGTGTTGTTTTATCTATATCAACCCGATCTGTAATACCCTGTATACTACAAGACCACCCTAACTACGATGCCTATATGTCCCCAAAATTAAACTCCCTTTCTGCCTTCAGCCCGGATTCGCCCTCCTAAATCCCGAGTCGTGTAACCTCAAAGTTCCTTGGACACCGCAGTTCGGTAGCCTACTGACCCCGGGGTGGAGTGCCGTGCTGTGTGATTCTACGACTGTATATGCTCATAATTACCAAAAGGTAGTTCTACTTGTACTCGAATAGACAACTGCACTAATCCGTGAAAGCTCGCCTCCGGGGGTCGGCACGCAGCTGGCCAGCCAGCCTTGGGCCCGTGAGTGTTTTCTCACTTTTCACAGGCAAGCCGGTGAAACATACCTATATATATATATGTACATATATATGTATTCATTATATCCGAAAGACGTAGTGGGGCAACAATATGTTTCGCCGGTAAGCCTCACTCTATAGACTTTATAGAGTTGTCAAGACAACCAGGGGAAGCGCCAGTGCAAGATGAAACCGTGTGCTGGTCTCAAAACAGCTACCGATGACACAGTATATACTCACTGCATGTTGCACATCTGACAGTGTCTGGTACTTACAACTTAAGCCTCCGAAAGAGTGATTCGAAACCCTATATCGTCACCAAGAAACATGTCCACGCAGGCCCGGCGCCGAAACGGCGACGAGTGGAACCATGTGGTCCCGTTGCGAAAACTGTAGCCCAATGTATTGCCTCTGGGGTACCTTGGCTTCGTGTCGGGTCATAGCATTAGCTTGGTTTGAGCAACATTTTCCATTATTGGTTGACTATTGTCAATGTTGGAAATGTAATGCAGTCTCTGCTTGTCTGTGTGCAGGTAAGCGAGAAGCATGCTTGCAAACTGGCAGCAGCTATGTACGAGGAGCTGCAAAAGCCCGATCCTATCCCATCGCTCGGGTTTATCAGGGAGCTCAACAGACTTCATGCAACCGGCCATGAGAACAGGTTGCCGGATGTTTTGAGCGATTTCCGATTGCAGGCCCCGGTTCCAATGACTTACGAGGAGATTGGCTTGAAGCATTTGCACCCTACGTTACGACTTCGATCTGTTATTGAGACCTTGAAAAAGACCCCAGGGAAGATCGATCATCTTCTGGTGGGAAATGGTCCTGCTGAGTTCAAATCTTTTTGGCATCGGTATCGAAAACTTCACCCAAACCACGATGTATTTACTGATCACGCAGCCCATCTACACGCTTGTGTGCCAATGATGCTTCATCTGGACGAGGGCACTTCTCACAAGAAAAAGGGGTTGATGGTGTTTTCTGTACAACCACTTTTTGGCAGAGGCTCCAAAAAGAGCGGGGCTTCGGGTATCAATTTTATTGGCAGCACGTACTGCACCAGATTCTTGTATTCGACTTTATTGGCACGGATCTATTCGACAAAGAAAAAGTTCCTTTATGCTTTGCTGGACCATTGGCAGGAAGATCTTAACGATTGCTACAAGAATGGAATTGAGATCGATGGTGTTGCTGGCCTGGACACAGTGTTTCCTGTCGTCATCAATTGCAAGGGCGATTGGCCAGCTCTTACCAAGGCTGGTCGCCTCAACCGGCATCATTTGAGAGATGCCCCGGCAAGTGATGATCCACCTGGGATTTGCCATCTATGCCGTGCTGGGCAAAAAGGCTTCGCTTGGAACGAGTTTGAAGCTTCGGCAAAATGGCTTCATGCTGACAGCCCATTGCCCTGGACGACACCTAGCCCATTGGCAAAGCTTCCGCAGGACCGGGATGACATGGCTGCCTTCTACTGCATTGACTTGTTCCATGCTGCCCACAAGGGTGTGGTAGGAGACTTTGTTGCATCGGCGATTGTAGTTTGGCCGCAACACACTGTTTGGAACAGTTTGCTATCGCACGCCAAACTGGCGCAATAGACGTTTGAACACGTAGCTTAAGTGCACCAAACGGATCTCAGGTGATATTGTGTGATCGTGGTATTTTCGGCACCACCGGTGGACTTCCAAGATTCCTCGACAACTTTTTTGGAGAGCTTCGAGACTGGTGCAAGGCCACAGGCCATTATTTGAATATGACGAGGCTGACCAAAGACCTGCTTGGCATCGACACTGGGGCTGACTTTCCGGTTGCGAATCTTGCTTGGCTGTTGTTATTGCTTTGACGTGGTCTAGTTTGGTTGTTGTTTAGTGTCCAAAGTTGTTGAAACCAAGTGTTGTTTTTGATCTTCGACTGAGGCGGTGGTTTAAGGGAAACGACACATCCATTATGTCAAAATTCCTGGAAATCAGATACAAGCAGATCCTTGCTGACTGTGAATCACCGATGGAGCAGGAGCTTTCTAGCATCCATGCTGGGTTGGTTGCTATAGGCCGATTTATGCACCTGGTCTACTCCCTGCCACTTTGGTTGAAGCCTGGAAAGGCTTCTGAGTTGGCTTCCCTGGGATTGCGCTTTCAGCGTGCATTCAATGCAGCAGCAGAATTCTCTCTCGCTGCTGGCAGGCCACGATTTAAGGTGATGCCCAAGTATCATCTTTTCTCCCACCTGGTCCATTATTTACGGCGGAGTGCGGAAAGGAATGTTCACTGCCTCAACATACTTTGCTTCTCATGCCAACTTGACGAGGACTTTATTGGGAGAGTTTCTGCCCAGAGCAGAAACGTCTCCATTCGCTCTGTTCATGAGCGGACGATTCAGAGATACCTCTTGAACTTGGCTCTGCAATGGTAAAAAAAGGTTTCCGATCGCACGAGTCACCATCATAACATTGACTCATGTTTGCTTTCGATGCAGTGCTGCCAAGAATCAACCCAGCATTAACAGTTCCCGAGGGTTTTCTTTTCAATTCGGGGGTTTGCAATCACAACCATTCAATCACCTAAAATGGACCTAAAGGTAGTGGCGCTAATCTTCGTCACAGAGGCCTGTTGCCCTTTAAAAAGGTACACCAGGCTTTCCAGGTAATTATCACTAAATATGCTAGTGTACTAATATACGAATACTGTAAAAGGCAAGTACACTGACATGTTCACATGCCATTATGCCAACATATTGATATACCTATAAGCTATTAGGGAAAATACGAATATAGTAAATGTAGTAATAGACCACTATAATAATATACTAATATACTACTACGTTAACATACGAATATCATGATACACCAATATACTAATGTACTCATGCACCAACGTACTAATATATTCGCGCAATCTTCAACTCTGCAAATATACTATTGTTCGAATACATTACTGTATTATTATATTAAGCTCAAAATGTACGAATCAATCAGTATATTCACATATCAAAACTATTTCTAATACTGATACTAATACCAGCACTTCTGTGAATAATAAACAGATACAAAAACCAGCATTCAGACTGATACTAATACTAACACGAGTACTATTACTGACATTGACATCGACACTGGCACTAACACCAGCACGAACATAATCACGAGTTCATATTTACTATTATTGATATGTATACTTTTATTCAATACTAATACTAATACTGATGCTAATACTAATACTAAATACCAATACCAATACTAGTACTAAAGCAATACCCATCCTAATATCAATACTACCACAAAACTACTACTCATATGAACACTGATACCAGGATTAGGACTACTACAAACAATGACAGCAGTACTAAGAATAGAACCAAGAACAATACATATTACTCCTAACACTAATACTAGTACTAATACTAGTTACTAATTCTAATACTCATACTCATACCAATACTAATGTCACCACTACTGCTGCTTCTACTACTGCTACTACTACGACTACTACTACTACTACTACTACTAGTACACATACTTAATACTAAAACTAATACTGATACTCATACTAGTCACTAATACTAATACTAATACTCATTCTAATACTAATACCAATACCAATACCAATACTAATGCTACCACTACTACTGCTGTGCGACAACTATTGCTAGTACGACGACTACTACTATTAACATCAATACACATACTTAATGCTAATACTAAGAGTAATACTAATTCGAATACTATTACTCATACTAAACATCCTAATATCAATACTACCACAAAACTAATACTAATGCTAACACTGATACAAGAATGAAGATCTACAAACAGGAATAGTGGTACGAAGAGCAGAATTGAGATGAAGATTGGGACTAGGAGCACTGCATGCGTGTGAAGAAATTTCCAAAAATTGCAAACCATCTAAAAGAACATTTTGGAATTGAGTTTGGGAGAAGTGTCTGTCGCCTATCCGTTGACAGATCCTGCCTGGGGACGCACGCCACCCTTCCCCTTCCCCACGACGGTCTGTCATGGGGGGGGGGGGGTGAGCATATATATATATATGTATTTGTTTATAGTTATGTATGTATATGTAAGTCTGTATACATGCACATCTAACTACATATCTAGTAACCTCAGTACATATCTATATGCACACACACACATACATACATGCATGTGTGCATGTAGGCACGCACACGCAAATACATTCAGTCATGCATTGAGTCAACCGGTTCACTCCTTCATGGTTACAAACCATGCAAATGCGCACACATACATATGAACGCACGTATGTTTGTACGTAAATGCAGACATGCATATGTAGGTTCATAATTAGTTACAGGCAGACAGACAGACAGACAGAGCCAGACAGAATGACAGCGACAGACAGACAGACAGACAGCCAGCCAGCCAGCCAGCCAGCCAGGAGGCAGGAGGCAGGCAGGCAGGCATACATACACACATTCGTTCAGATACATGCGTGCATCCATAACTACATGCCTACATGGATTCATGCCGATGACTGCATGCATGCGCATGCAGGCAAACAGAAAACAGATCCCACAGCTTGATTGCTTCCCTACTTCCATGCCTGCCTCTACGAGTCTACGGTCGGTTGAAAGTAGCATTGAGGCGGACATTAAGAGGTTCTTTAACGGAAAACTACAGATAGCTGCTTGTTCGCAGGAACTGAACGACCAATCTCGCGTATGGAACATAAGAACTTGTCAGCGCTCAAGATTTTCTAGGTGTACTAGAGGGGCCTTATTAATCATTACCTATACTATTTCGGGAGTTCCTTCTTATAAGTACAGTGTAAGATACCCCAAAACCCTATTCATATGATGAAGGCCCCTATATTACGTATAGGCGAGCCCGAAAGATGGTTGCCAAAGCTTCATTGCCCAGTGAAGCTTGCGAGGTGCCGTGGTGGTGCAGCTTGGATTGTTGTGTTTTGAGGGTGAGAGAAGTACGGTTGATGATATGAATCCTGCATTACCCATTGTAAGGAATATACCATAATTGCCATAAGTTTAGGGTCCTTAAGGTAATGCAGGAGTTTTCTGGAGCTGTGGCGAAGGTTCCTGGCTCGTGCTTGCGCTTTGCTTAGGGTTTGGGGGATAAGAATTTGGAGCAGTGGGGAGAGGGCTCAGATCATGGGATGCGGGGATGAAAGCTACTCGATGTTTCTGAACGACGGTGGAAGGGTGCTTGCAGGCTCTTGCAAATGGGTAGTTGTCAAAATTATGGCCCCTTTTTGGGTACACTAAATATTAGGTGCCGTATTATAATGGGGACCCAGAAAGGGACCCTAATCTGTCCAAACCACCCAAATCATGAGCAGGGTCTGAGTGTTTTGTTTTGGCTGAAACAACTATTCAACCAGCTCTTGACATGTTAGTTGTGACAAGTTGTCACTACCCTGAACCTTTATTCATTATCTGACAAGTACTGGAGGGGCCTGAATAATTGAAACAGGCTGCGGGCGTATACTCGTTGCAACCCTTGGGCAAGAATTACACAATACAACCCAGCTACCAAGCCGCAGAGGTCTTTCGCCGTTGTTGGCGTGGCAGTGGCGTTCTGCGGCGCAGCTCTTCTCAAGAGATCTAGGGCCAGGGTTCGTTTGTGTTTCGGGCTCACGTTTACTGTAGGACCCTGCCGTAGACATGCCGCGACAGCCACCAACATAAGAAAGAAGCAATAATGACAACCAGGCGACAAAAATCAAGGCAACAGTGGTATATACTCGTAATCGGTGTTGCGATTTTAGGTATTGAAGCCTGCAATCACACACCAAATGGATGTAGATATGTGCAGGTACGCATGTGTAGACACATGGTGATTCTTGCACAATTCCATACACGTGTGTATCTACGTGTGCAGGTTTACACATCGGTCTTTTCCATCGTAAGGATTAGCTCAGATCAATCTGGCCGTGAAATCGGCAGCAACACGCCCGCACAATTTCGATGATCGGTTCAGCTTCCACGCGCTCGTCAGAGTCGGACTCAAAGGCTTACAGGCCCTGAATCTCTGCATGAAGTCCCGAAGCAGTCTTAGGGTTTAGAGTTTAGGGTTTATAGTAGAAGCCAGAAAGTTGGAACAGCATTATCCCCATGCCCTTAAGGTAAAGTATAAGGGATCCTAGCACTAATCCTCCTAAAGCCATGTTCCAACTTTCTGGCTTCTACTATATTGTTGAGGGGTCTCTTGGTCCAGCAGGAAACTCCGCGAACGAAATGGTTTCAGATATCTTCGCCTTAAGTTCGCAAAGCCCAAAAAAGAGTCTACAAGCTCACTTCCACGGCCGTTTTATCCGGAATGCCAATATCTGCCCCAAACAGATTCTTCGGAACGTCGAGACTCAAGGCATTTCACGTGTTTATACCCCGACCGAAATCCATGTGGATGGTTGTCAAAATTAGGGTCTCTTTGTGGGCCCCTATTGTAGTACGGCACCTAATATTTAGGGTACCCAAAAAAGGGACCCCAATTTTGACAACTTCTCCTTTAAAGGGATTTATAAGGGTTCTATAAAGGGTTTAGGGTTTAGAGTCTCCGAAGATTAGGGGGTGCCTTATTTTGGGGTCCTTATAATAAGGATCCTATTATTTAGGGTACTATATTATGGGTCCCCTGTTTTCGGAAACTCCCAAAAGTCAGAATTACTAGGTGGCAATTTGGGAAAATTGTTAAATCCCCGTTATGGTTCCCATAGAGGTACCTATTCAGCAATACTTTGCAGAGCCCCCAAAACTACAACCCAGAGTATCTAAACCCAGCCTGCGTGAAGCTTTGGCGCCGCGAAGCCCTGCCCCTAAACCCTAAACCTTAAAGACCCCTTTAGAGGAACCCCTAAAGCAACCCTTAAAGGAACCCTACAGACCCCTTATAGAGCCCTTTAAAGGAACCCTTAAAGGGCTCTATAAGGTGCAGCTTCTTCCCACGACAGGTTTCTGCAGCCGCCCCAGTTCACAGGCGAAGCCTGTGCCGCGGTGCCACGGCCACGGCGGCACCAGCTGCAGCACTTTGGCTTAAAGTCGGTTTAGGGGGTATAGGTTTAGAGGGTTCAGGGCTGATAGGGTTTTAGGGTTCAGGCGTTTAGAGGTTTCGGGCTGGGGGTTCAGGTTGGACTAGACTTCCCAGCCCGCAATGCCTCCGACGAAACGGAAGCCAGCAAAAGCAAAATGGACCCTACAGCGCCAGCTCTATAAAGCTCTGCCTCCTGCAATCTCTCATAGGAGGCCAAGAGGGGTTTTAGACTCTTGGGGTTTCGTAGGGATTAGGGTTCCCATAATGGGGTTCATATTAAGGAATCCCTACCCCAAGAATCTTAAACTCCCCTTTTGGCCTCCCATCAATCTCAGCCTTGCAAGGCCAGCACGAGAAAACCCCTTAAAGTCTAAAGCCCAATCAGCGCTGCTAATACCACTTGCTATTCGTGTGCCCTGGGCCTTGAATCTATACGTTCTCTAACAGTTTAGGGTTTAGGGTTTAGGGTTCTCTAACTCAACCACAACCTGCACCCAAGAAGCCTTTATGAGCCTTTATGAGCCCTAAACCCCAGAATCAATAGCCCTAAGCCCGAAACCATTTTAACCTCCTAAACCCTAAACCCCCGAACCATAAGTTCCCTGATCCGACAGAAGGGCCAACCTTGCATGCAATCCTTCTCGCAACCTTGCTATGTATGAATATATATATATATATGTATATATACATATATATATATATATATACATACATATGCCTATAGAACCTTTCAGAACTTCTAAAAGGCTCTTATAGAGCCGCAGAGCCAAAGGTAGAAGCAAACCATGTAAAGCACCACAAAACGTCTCTTCCGAGACCTTCATAAACCCTAGACCCTGAACCATAGCTATTCCATTATCGCTAAGCTCTAAACCACTAAACCATGAATCCTAAAATCCAAGTTGGAACATGATTATCCTCGTACCCTTAAGGTAAAGTATAGGAAAACCCAGCACTCTATGTCCATGTTCCAACTTTCTGGGGTTCAACCCTAAACCCTAAACCCTAAAGCCCACTGCATCCCTAAACCATGAAGGGTACCGGAGTTCGCACTGCAGGATCCGAGTGTGGAAGACATGAAGTGCGCAGAGGAAGCCTACGAATCTCGGCTTCGAGAGCTAGCCTCTGGGGTTTAGGGTAGGGTTTTGGGTTTGGGGTTTAGGGTTTTGGGTGGGTTTAGAGGGTTGGGGGTTCGGGTTTGTTGTCATGTCGGTTGATATTTGTGTATGTCATTGTGGGTGTTGTTGTGGTTGCTTGTTGGTTGAGTTGTGTCGTCGCCTACCCAGAGCTTCCAAAACCCCTTAATTAAAGAATAGTCCTTAAATCACATTAGGGATCCTACTATAATTTAAGGTATATTCCTTAATTAAGGGGTTTTGGAGTCTCTGGGTATGTTGAGTTTTGAGGGGGGTGGGGCCTGCAGGGCTTTGTAGGTCTCGGGGTACACGGGACTTGAGGCCCGAAGACTCCATGCCCCCATATAGTCGGTGCTTCGGCCTTAAAGGGGTCTCTATATGGGTTTTTTTGGTCTAAGTACGGACTATATGGGTACATGGAGCCTTTGGGAGGGTGGGTTTGCAGGGCGTAGGCTTGTACATGGAGCGTGGTTCAGGGTGTATAGTTTGTGTTGCGAACTCTGATCTGCCACAAGCTCTGGCGCCTTAAACCTTAGGCCGCAAAAGACCTAAGCCCGAACCGGCTAAACCCTACCATGTTCCCGGAATGTCCCAGCCCTGAACCCATTCACCCTGCACCACAAGCCGCTTTGTCGGGTGCCTGCATGCTCGGGTTATAGCTGATAGCTGTGAAAACTGGGTCCCTTTTCGGGTTTAGGGTTTAGGGTTTAGGGTAATTACCTTAGATAATCGGTGCCGTATTATATAGGGATCCACAAAGGGACCATAATTTTGACAACCACCCAGCTGTGAGGAACTTTGGCGAGATCAGTTCCCTCTCGCAGCTGCGCGCAGAGAGTACTACGGCGCCACTGGCATTTTTATGGCTCAGTGACCTAGTGGTCTCGGGTTTGCAGGTTTTGGGGTCCTAAGAAACCCTTTGAGCCCCAAAACCCTGAACCCGAAAGCCTAATGTAGGAGCCAGATTAAGAAACCTTGAGCCTATGCCTATACCCCCAAAATAGTCGGATTCATAAAACGAACCCTAATAAAGGACCAAGGTTTCTTAATCAAGTTCCTACATCAAGCCCAAACCCTACCCGAAGGTCCTGAACCCTCAAACCCCGGGTCTCGGCTCGCTGCTTAGGGCTTTTGGCCTGGGGGTTTAGGGTTTAGGGGTTTATGGGTTTAGGGTTTAGGGTTTAGGGGTTTAGGGTTTAGGGGTTGAGGGTTTAGGGTTTAGCTGTATTCTAAGGATCCGAATTCGACGGCAGTTACAGAGTCATAAATCTCCCCAGACCCTCACAAAGCCCGAGCCCCCGAAGGACGATAGAGGGGCCTCAATCAATCCGGATACTCTTGCCTGGCTTTGGGGTACCATACTTTATCATTTTTTCTTACAGGAACCCTTATGAAATCCAAGTTTATACTTTTTCTTCCTTGTTACTTAAAAGCCCAGTTGCTGAGGTCCTAATTCTCACTTACAGTATATAGAAGCCAGAAAGTTGGAACATCATTATCCTCATGTCCTTAAGAAATCCATGTTCCAACTTTCTGGGATTCACTGTATATATATATATATGTACTAGAATAAGCCCCCAGAGCCTTCCCTACTCTCATTACGCGGCCCTACGTGCCCCAGCCCGAAAGCCCCAAGCCCCGAAGCCTAAAACCCCGTCCTAAATCCCCAAAACGCCTAAGCCCGGAACTTAAACAAATACCCAGCCAAACCCGAAGACCTAACCCTGAATCCCAAAGCCTAGTGCAAACTACCCAAAAGGAACGCCTTAGTTCCGGAGAACGCCCCACTTGTCAGGACTCGACTGCAACAAGACGAGCGCCCCTTGCATTAAACAAGGGCCCTGAAAATTAGAATAGGGCTTTGGGGGCCCATTATGCTATAGTTATAATAAGGAACCTCGCGGTTCGGACCCGAATCCAGGGCTCTAAGCACGACCGGCTTTCTGCACGACTGTTGGGCGTGTTGTTTCAGCCTTCATCTTTGGACGAAGGCGATATCTCTCTCTTGCTGTGTAGTAAAGGGCGCAGGTTTCATAACTGCCGACCGTCAACTGCAAGACTTATTTCGGCTGGAGCATGCGTTCTTGTTTGGACACTGGATTTCGAGATTGAAGTTGGAGGCTCCGAATTTTGGCTGTAGGGCTTCGCGAAACACAGTCGGACCTTCTCCACGCGAGTTTCCTGCATCTGTCTGCTACTCGGGATCGGGTTTCTTCTCAGGGCAGTGTGCTAGTTGGAGGTTGTCCGATTCCAATCAAGAGAATAAGCACGTGGTCATGGTGCAGGAAGGGTGTACCGATAGCTCTAAGGTGTCACAACCGTATACAATGCATAGCAACTGAGAGTGGCTACTAAGGTTGGGGTCTCGAGTGGGTCGGGAGGAAAGTGGGCGTCGACCCTAATTAAACCCTGGGTCATCATAGAAAAACGGAAATGAGTCCACATCTTCCAAGCCCTTGCGCCAATCACCTAGGACCCGGAGTAGGCCCTTTTTTCCCTTTTTTGGGGTTCAGGTTCCCTTATAATCCCCTTGAAACCAAAAGGGACACCCTTTTTATTCCTAGGTTACTCTTAGGTCTAGTAACTAAACCGCAATCTGTACCACTTGCATGAACCCGTAAAACATGAACCCGAACATGGGACCCAATAGCCCAAGGGTTCTGAAAGGGTCATGGGACTTAGCATATGAAGTTAAGTACGGTAACCATAGCTATACGGGTTTACATCCCCAATGAAGGTACTGTTAACCTTAAACTCAATGTTCCTGTCTTGGAAGTCTTCCTGATCCTTCAAATCCACCCCAAACCTCAAAGAAACCTCCCAAAGCCCATCCAATAATCCAGCGCTCCTAATTGGAACAACATATGCTAAGCCATAGTGAAAGCCTTGTATACGTCGCTGTATATCTGTATGATCCTCTTTGCAGTGGTAGGGGACTCAACAACCCCTTGCCCTAAACCCGAAACCGCCTATAAACCCCTGAAGAAAAATGCAAAGCCCCTAAACCCTACTTGGAGGTTCCTGGGTGGTTGTAATTGGGGTTATAAGTGGGGGGAGCTTATAACCCCACTATTTACTACTTAGTAGCTGAGTGGATACACTTTACACGTTTTTGGAAAAACTTACCCACTATAAAACTAAAAGTGTACACTTCGGGGGGCTTACTAACTCAGCAACCAAGACTACCCATGAACCTCCAAGTAACCCTCAAAACCCTAAACCCGAAAACCTTAAACCCTCCTAAACCCGAAACCCTAAACCCTTAAAACAAAAACCTAAACAGCATTCCCAGGTCCAGGCTCGATTCTTCGCTTTAGGCGATTTGCTGGGCCTCTCCCCCGCTGCTTGGCCCAGGGACGGATATCCCTACCTTATTGGGCTTCCTTTTTAGGGGGTTCATATGGGATATCCCTAATTTTTGCTTATGTGCTTTTTTGGGGCCCTAGTCGAAGGTTGATAGGCTTTAGGATGAGGCTCGGAGGACTAAGTATGTGGGTAGAGAGTAGGTTGTAAGCACCCTACAGGGGTACTAATTGGGGCTATGATCCTTATAAGTCTATAGAACGTATATTTACTGCGTCCCTGACCCTCCAAGTAGGCTGCAAGACTTATGGCTGACGGCTTTAGGATTTGGAGTGTCAAATTACAGGTCGCTCCTACAGCTGTGACTGCTAGTGTTGCTACGACGAAGATGACATGGTTGGCCACTGTTGCTCCCATGCAATCTCTGGTTCCTACGAGATGACCGTGGCCACTAACTGCATCCCCTTAACTTACAAAAGGCAAGCACCTCAGTGCAGAGGAGAACATGCCATACCCCAGACCACACACCATGCGCCCTGGATCTGCACTGAATGGAGTGACGGTTGCATTCCTGCCGTCATAGTTGGTTACATTTTACTTTTTGGGGGGGGGGGGGGGCCATATACTTAAACCCAATCAGGAACAATAACTTAATACTATCCCAACCATGAACTAGGTACAGTGTGAATCCGAAGCCAATCTGCTTGGATGCTTAAGAGTCAAGGTAGGCTATGCCGCAAAGCAGGGCGCTTGCCAGGACCCCTCCCCTTTAGCCATTACATGTTGGAGCCTGATTAGGTCACCTTGGATCCTCATTCGGGATTCAGGGTTTAGGGATGGGTCCCATTAATATTTTTGGTTTTTAGCGCCGGGGTTTCTTAATCAGGCTCCCACATTGGCTAACATTGCGCACCACATCCCCAGGCTGCCACCCTGGACACCTTCCGGCGGGAGCATCGAAAGGGATAGTGGGGAGCTCCCACCCTGCACCCTAAACCCCTGAAGCCTAAACCTGAAACTCTAAACCCTAAACCATCGGAACCCTTTTCCCGAGTAGGAACCTGATTAAGAATCCCTGGGCCTTTGACCTGAAATAGTGGGATTCATATAAGGACCTCTTAAAAAGGCCCGAGGTTTCTTAATCGGGTTCCAACATTTGGATTTTCGGGTATAGGTTTAGGGAGCCCTTGTAGCACCATTACATTATTGTTCATATTATACGTATTATTACTGAATATTATATAAAGGCATGTCTTTGAAAGGAGACGCTTCAGGGGTCTCTGGGAGTCAGGTTTCCGGTTTCAGCTTTGGCGTTGCGGTGGAGACCTACCATGAGAAGTGTTACGACTCAGGACGTCCGAGATGACGGTGTAGGTTTAGGGTTCCGGCTTTAGAGTTTAGTTCAGGGTTTAGGGTTGTGGGATGTCTGAGTCTGAGAGTTTTGAGTGTAAGGTGCAGGCAGAGTGTTGCGAATGAGATCGATGGCGTCGGGGGCATACACCCCGGGTTCGTTGCCCGAGCCTCGGGGGGCTAATGATATGAAACCTATGTTTACGGGGTTGTCCTTTGGGATCTGTTTTTGTCCCCTACTATTTTGTAGACAACAATCACAATTATTTTCAATGGGCTTAAAGGAGAACTCAGATTACCGTGAACTCAAGGATCCCTTGAAAATCCTCTAACGGCCGAAAGACGTCCAACCCAGAATAGTCGGAATGAAAGCCGTGAGACACCTTGAGGTCTGCACCCACAGGACCTTTCAACCAGAAAGCCTTGCTCACTAAATCCAAAATTCTAAAGCCCCAGGCCTTAAGCCCTTCTACATGCCCTAGACCTACAGAAAGGGAACCCCCCGACGCCCTAAACCGTCGACTCAAAAGGCTTGAGCTCGAAAGTCTTCAGCCCTTGCCCACGACGTCTCTGCCAGGACTTTTGGGTTCTCAGCGAGTCAACGGAGTCTTTGCCGCCCAAGCTGGAGGCACCCGGAAGCCGTCGATGTATGTGCATATATATTTTTGTATGTGTACATGTAGATGTATTCGTTTTTGCTACATCTGAAAAACATACGTTTTGGGAGGCGTCTACATCTGGTTGGTGCTAGGATCTTAGACTTTTGTCAGGTTTGGCAGTGTGCGGTTGACCTGTACCCCGCAAAACATGGTCCGAAAAAAACATGAACTCCTCAGTTCCTGGAAATACACACTGTCCGCTCTCCTGCTGTCGTGCGACTGGCCTGCGTGATCTGAGATTTGAGTGTATATGAGGGTGATCACAAGCTGTGTCAGCAGTGTCCCTTCTAGCCCTACAGTAGATAGTCACAATTTGCCACACGTTTCACTTCGAATGGGATACATACATCCATATTTTTTCTATATATGGTGTCAAGGGTTTGAGCGACGCTAAGTTTTGAGTGAAAGTTTGTCTGCTGGTTTTCCCCTGTTTCACCTTGCTTTCCATGCTGGGGTGCGAGGGGCTCTGGCCCCAAAATACCCTTTCAGTGTCGGCCAACCTCCCATCTTTTTTTGCAAATGAACGAGCAGCTCGGCCAACCTTGCAAAGCTGTCTCCTCTTTGCAACCTACAACCCTAAACCCCTAAAGCCCTAAAACCCTAAACCCTAAACTCTAAACCCTAAACCCTTTTGTGTTGCGCAAGAGTGAGAGCAGCTGGCCGAGCTGTGGGGAGCGGAACGGTCTGCCTGGGACTGCCCGGGGCTGGTGCCCCCCCCTCTCCCGCCCCGGGGTCCAGGGCCCAGGGCCCAGGCCTTTAAAGGGATCTATAGGGTTCCTTACAGGAATCTATAGGGTTCCTTATAATGGGATCTAGAGGGGTTTAGGGTCTACTTAAAGGCTCACGGGACTTAGTAACTCGGGTTAGAATGAAGGTAACTATACTGATAATTACTTATAACCCCCAATCAGGGTATTCATAACCCTACTCCCTACTTACTAAGTCCCATGATCCTCCAAGTAGAACCCTAAAAGAAATTCTAGCCCATGCCTTAACCTACCAAACCCTACTTTTTTTGTAGGGTCGCTATAAACTCCATATTAGGGTTCATAAAAAAAAGTAGGGTTTGGTAGGCTTAGGTAGGCGAAGGCTCAGTGAGGGTTGGCGGGATCAAAGGGGAAAAGGAGGGACCCTTAATGGGGACCCCTACCCTATAAATAATGGGTATATTAGTAGCTAAAGGGTATATACCTAGGGGTCCTCATTAAGGGTCCCTCCTTTTACCCTTGGACGGGAGCTACGTTGAAAATTTTCATGTCGCTGGGAGCAAGGCCGGGGCTGGCTTTGTCACGTTGGTTTCCTTTTGTCGGGAGCTGGGCTGCCGGTGGTGGCTGATAGTGATAGTTTACGGCTTTAAGGGGGGGTTCAAGGCCGCGTTTCGGTCGTGAAAGTTTTGGGTTCGGGGATTAGAGTTTTATTGAGGTTGTGCTGGGTGGCCTGGATTGCGCAAAAATCAATAAAACCTTAAATGCCCAAGCCCTGAGCCTTAAATGCTCCTTAAACTGAAGCTCTAAACCCGAAACTCCAAACCACCGCAATCCTCAATGAGGCGTTGCGCAGCATGGCTGATTCGGAAGACGAGGCTCTGTAACCGTGAGAGGGTTTAGAGTTTAGGATGAGCCCCCAACCCGCAGTTAAAGCCGGAAGCTTTATCAGGAGCCAGATGGATAATGTAGGAACCTGATTAAGAAACCTTGGGCCTTTATTGGGGTTCCCTATGAATCCTACTATTTTGGGGTTATAGGCCCAGGGTTTCTTAATCAGGTGCCTACATTAGTTGTCTAGATCAGGGTCCCGTTTGGAGTCCCGTTTGAAGCGGCCAGGAGATTGAGGACTTTGACGGATGAACTCGGAAGCGTGAGTTCGCTATGCAGTTTGTGAAGATAGTAAGATTCGGGCTACCGAAGACCCAAGACACCGATGCAAGCCCTGAAACAAGAACTCTGCCGTTGATAGAATGCCTGAGAACGGTTGATGATATAAATCCTGCATTACCTTAAGGACCCTAAACTATGGGAATTATGGTAGATTCCTTATTATGGGTAATGCAGGATTTATATCATCAACCGGAATGGAATCACAACAGAGACAGACGGCAGTAGCCTTAACCAAACCCCGACACCCTACCCTAGCAAAAGTGAAATCTGAGGGAGCCCACATGCACTTGCGGGCTCGATACAGTGCGCACTTGAGGGTTGAGGGATGTTTGGGTTTCCGGGTCTGGAAGCGGTGTTGGTGTTTCCAGGTTTGAGAGCTTCTGGTAGCAATCGTGCTGGTTTCGAGTTATTATCGGATTCAGTGCTTGGGGTAACGGTCGTGATTCCCAAATCCGATGCCGTCGTGTAAGCCCGTGTACCACCACCGGCACCATCCGCAAATCTCAGATGTACGAGTTCCATACGCGTAAGTCGGCGATCCATATGGGAGCACTGCCCTTAGTGTAAAGCCTCTTCGAAGACCTTTGTAAAGCCCTTCTGACAGCAAATCCCAAATTTTCATAAGCCATATCTTTAAAATCCTAAACTTGATCTTGATTAGCCAACCAAAACATTTTGTGTCTCGCCGGTCAGATCCTCAATTTTTTCCGGTGGGCTCCCCGCAGCATCGCCACAACGACGGCACAGGTCCGGGCTTCCCGGGCTGTAGGTTATAGGGGTTTAGGGGTTTAGGGGTGTAGGGTTTAGGGTTTAGGGTTTAGGGGGTTTAGGGTGTAGGGTTTAGGGTTTAGGGTTTAGGGGTGTAGGGTTAGGATGTAGGGCAAAGGGTTATAGGGTTTGCAGGAGTCCGATTAGGGTCTGGACTGCACTGCCCGGTTTGTCCGATTTTGGTTCCGATCCGATTGGGGTTCCTTTGGAGGTTCCGACTAGGGCTTAGTCTGAGCGAACCATGTATGGAAAATCAGCAAAGCAGATGGGTGGGTAGTTATTCGATACCGGAATAGCCAGCTTGAAGGGATAATGCTCGAATTGGAGGTGCGGAACCCCAAACCCTAAACCTTAGACCCCTAAACCCCTGAACCCTAAACCTTATTGCCCAAACTCTATAAATCCTGAACCCCTGAACCCCTAAACCCCTAAAAAAACCCTAAACCCTAAACCTTATACCCTCTAACCCTGGACCCGACACCTTGCACCCTAAACCCCCCAAGCCTAAACCTTGCACATCCTTAACCCGTAAACCCTGTACCCAAAACCTAATATCCTAAACCCATAAACCCTAAACCGTATACCCCTAAAGCCTAAACCCTAGACCTGATACACCCTTCACCCCTAAGCCCTAAACCCTAAACCCCAATCGAGGCCTTGGCCCGAAAGCAGCCTCTCTATGATTCAAGAGGCGTTTGCTTCCAACTTTCGGGCTTCCAGTTCGTCATAAACGGCTAAGGCCTGGAACTTTTTCAACTTCGAAGCCCCAAAATCCCAAAATCATCCCATGCAGCAGGCCCTTGACCATAAACTCTAGACCACCCCAAAAAATAACTACCTGCAGGACCAAATGGCCCTTAAAAGTAGGGGCCCTATACCCATGCACTGTGAATCCCTATATGGTATATGAACCTTAGACCCTTTCAGGGTTCATGTCGTCCTTAAGGCCCTAAACCCTAAACCCTAAACCCTAGACCCTAAACCCTAAACCCTAAACCCTAGGCTACGGCTCAAGCTGTTGGCCCGAGCGTAAGCTTTTCTTCCTTCCCAGGCGTCCCGCTCCGGCACAGGTGTGATTTCGTCCTGGAGGCTTCCGTGTTCTTCGAGAAGCCTGGGCGGCCAGTTGTCCCTCTGCGAGTACCTCCTTGTTTGACTTTTTCGGGACGACATCGTGATCTGGCGGCCAGTTGCTCTTCGTCTTCTACCGGCTCCTCTGACACGGCGACTTTGTGTGGAAGGTCCTTGCGTGCTGTTGGGCGGCCAGTTCTTCTTCCTCTTCTACTTGATTCACCGCAAGTTCTTCTTCCTTGGTATTCGCCTCGTTCTCTTTCTCTACTTGGTCCGCTGCAAGTGTTTCTGTGCTGGCCCTCCTGCTCGACGGTGTGCTGGGTGGTGGTGGCTGGATCGTGTGGACCCTTGACCCAGCCCTGAGGCTGACCGCCTGACCTTTGTCTGGGACGACTTTGGAGAGCAACAACTTCTTCACTTCATCATGGAGGGCGACCTGAACATGGAGAATGTTGACCACCGTGGATCTCCTACAGAACTTGCTGAGTCCTCGGCGGAAGACAATGAGGTGAAGGGGCCCCCTTGCCCTTTGGATCTGGATGTCAAGTTGGAGAAACGAAAACGTGAGGTCAGACGTCGGCGAGTTCGTGAAGGACGAGCCAAAGAAGTTCGGGCATGTGACTTGAACGTGCCGGACAGTGAAGACGAGGATGAGTCAGACAACGACAGTCCTACCAAGCGTCCTCAGCAGGGAAGTGAAGCGCCCCTTAGCAGCAGAGAAATCCGTGATTTGCTCTTTAGTCATGTGACGGAAATGAAGGAGGCATGGAGATCCTTCCAGGGCCGCCTCGATAAAGTCGAGTCTGAACAGCTTCAACAACAGCATGAGATGATTAACATCCGTACAAGGACTGCTGCGGTCGAAAAAACCGGGGCCCAACTGCAGAAGAACGTTGAGCTCCAGGGGAAGAATCTTGACGAACTGGCTGAGGATGTCAAAAACATGAAAGTTCAGATCACAGACTTGAAGAATCGGCCACCTGAAGCCCCTCGTGAACCTCCTCTTGATGACACTCGTGGACGAGGTGCTCCTGTGCCTTCTGACCCGTGGGCTGAATACGCCCGGAGAAGGGGTGATCTTGCCCAAGGGAACCCTTCGAGTGTTGGAGAACAAGCCTCTGGTTCGGGCGACAGACAAGGAGATGTCCTCACCGACGACGAAAAGAAGACCTTGGTAGTGGGAGGCTGGGCCAGAGACACTAAACGATCTATCATCGAGGCGGAGAGTGCAACGGTGCTGGCGATGGAAGGGATGAAAGCATTGATTGACGTCGAGAAGCTGGCAATCTATGGGCCAAGACGCTCAGTGGGCATGATGAAGTTTCAGCAACGCGAAGGTGAGACATTCGCCGATGTCAAAAACAGGATGTGGGCTGTCATCAGACTTGTTGCGAACGCTAAGATTGAGCTCCCCAGCACCAATGACTTCGGCGAGGCCAAGCTTATGTGGGCGAGTTTCACCAAGACACGCTCGGCGAGATTGAAGAGCAGTCATGTCTCCATGATCCGCAGAGTCACCTGTGACCTTGCATTCAGCTCCAAGAATGCCGAAGGTGGGATCAAGAATCTCGCAAACACCCAACAGTCTGCATATGATTGTGACTGGAACTTAGGCACAATTTGGTGCTCCGCTCACAAGCTCGGTAGCGCGACCCATCGCTCGCCGAAGGACTCCGAGACCATCTTGATGCCAGGAGGTTGGGTGGATTTGAATGCGATCTCAGCAACAGCTGGCTGCTCCGTTGATGAGGCCAAGTCGGCCTTCGAAAAGGAGCTGTGACCATCGCGGGAAGACAGTTTCACCCAGGAGGAGAATTCAGAGTGTATCACTGATGGGAAGAAGTTCCTGAAGGGATCCACCTTTTCATCAAGGCTTGGCTCTTCGTGTGGAAGACATAGATGGGGCCGCATCTCGCAGTGGAATTTGGCTGGTCAGAAAATTGGGCTGCTGGATGTCGCTGCTAGAGATGTTGATGTGATCTTTGCCCAAGAGGTTGCGCGCGGCAAGGAGGGATGGGATAGCTATGAGTCGGACGAGTTCCACTGGATTCTTCACCGCCATGCTGATCAATGGCGTGGTGTTGGCCTGGCTTTCTCCAAGGATCGTTTCGACTGTGTCACTCATAAGGTTTCTACGCCAAGGGGAATCTGGGCACTGGTGCGAATCAACGGCCTGGGACGAATTGTCTGTGGCACTCTGCACGCACCGTCGGGTGTCACGAACGCAATCTACCAAGCCGCAGTATGCGAGTTCTTCGGCAAGCTCCCTGCAAAATGGCGGCAGTACCCATTGCTTTGTGGAGTGGATGCAAATGAAGTTCCTCAATGGGAGCTAGATGAGAACGCGGAGGTCTACCTGGGACACAGTGGCGAGAACCTGAATGTGTTGATGAATGAGGCTGTCAAGGTTGGGTGCAAGGCTTGTAACCCTGGATGGCAACAGAGACACACTCCCACTCACTATCCAAGGGATGAAAGCCGGCAAGGTCGACAAATCGACATGGTAGTTGATCTAAAGCTCCTTGTGGTATAATTTATATGAGCGGCCAACTGCATAGCTAAATATGCCTTCGCGAAAGTTCCGCGATGGTGCGGCGAAAGTTACTTTAATTTTTGCGAAAGTTATGTGTTGACCTACGCGCGACGGTGGCGCGAAAGTTACTTTTTTATCCGTGAAGAAGGTCATTCCGGGACGAAGCAATTTAGATCAACAGCCACATGATCCTGACGCGTGGCATCGCCTGTGGAGACCTTGTTATTGTGCCGGAGAGGCGACTCACCATCAACACAGACCATGCACTCCTGTATGCTGAGATCTATGTCCGAAGGAAGACTGACCAACTCGTCTGGGGCAATGACTCTCGGGCGAGGTGGGTACAAGGTGAACTTCCTGATACTCTTATCGTTGACGAAGACGACATTGCAAAACTCGGCAGGGAGTGTACGCGCCCGCGAAGGTCGTGTGCATATCGAGACCCAGAGGAAGTCAAGTCTGCCATCGACCGTGCCAAGTCATCCGGGAAGAAGTCTGACTGGAAGTGTGTTCACCGCCTTCGCAAAGAGGCCCGAAAAGCATGGGAAGAGGCCAGACTTTCACGAATCCTGCTTGGAGGTTGGGATGAATTTCGAGCCCTGCAGAATGAAAAGAAAAAGCATCGTGGATGGTGGGGTGAGCTCCTCCAAGAAAAGTCTTCACGGCAACTCACTCTGGATGTCACTCGCCATCTTGAAAGCAAAATGGTCACACCTGAAATGCATAGATGGGATGAAGAGTTGGACACCTTGATTGCTGGAGTTCCTCAGATCGACAACTTCGCACAGTTCTCTGTACAGGATATCCGTGTTGAACTACAGGGGATGAAATGTAGGAGTGCGGTGGGACCGGACGGCATCGGGGTCCATCTCCTTCGTGAACTTGCTAGCCATGCCGAGTACTCGCACCAGCTCGCCGACCTTATCAACCACATCGTTGCTACGCAGCAAACGCCTCGCAACTGGAATGTCAGCTTCCTTGCCCTGCTAGCCAAATGCTCGACTCCGCGGAAGCCTGGTGACCTCCGTCCCATTGCGGTTAGCTCTGCCTTCAACAAGCTCGTCAATCGTTTGGTCTGCTCTCGCATTCTGCCGCATCTCCGAAGGGGTTCCAGAATTTCGGCCTGTGGCCGGGGACGACAAGCTGCAGACCTTATCGGGGCGACTTCACGCATTCGCGATGTGGTACATGAATGGCGGGTACCCTGCTTATTCTGCAAACTGGATGTAGCAGGTGCTTTTGATCGAGTAGATCGTCGCAAAGTCGCCCAGCTCTTGAAGGATCGTCTCATGGACAAAAGGTTGACTGCCGAATTGCGCTACATCCTGGGACAGTTACACACTCATGAACTGCTAGGACGTGTGCCGGGTGGTCACGCCATTTCTGTCTCGCCCAACACCGGCATTAAACAGGGGGCACCTGAGAGCGCTGAAATCTTCGGTATCTTGGTGGACTCCATGCTCACGGAGTTGGTCGATTGCTCGGCTTGGAAAAGACTTGGTCGTCCTCATAAGGACCTCGATATCGATTTGATGTTCTATCAGGATGACGTGTTCCTTGTTGAGACGGACCTCACCAATCTGATCCGGCGAATTAGGGTCGTGAACAAATGCCTGGGACGAGCTGGCCTGAAGCTTGCCACGGAAAAGACGAAAATCATTGCGAGTCCTGAATATGGAGGTCCTCGTAAGGCGAAAGTAGCGGATGAAGTCTATGAGGTTGCACCGGCAGGTGAATCTGTTCAGGTCCTTGGGGTCAGCTTTTCCTTCCACGCGAGCATCTCACAGCAGGCAGAGGAGTTCCTGGGAAGGGCGAGGGCTGCCGCCGCCATACATCAGGATGTCCTTTGTGCCAGTGGACCTTGGAAGAAGAAGACCGATATGATCCGCAGTTTAGTTGAATCTCGCTGGAGCTGGGCTGCAGGAGCCGTTCGTTGGAGCAGCAAAGACCTCCATGCAGCGAATGTGGCACAATTGCACCTGTTGAGGAAGTGTTTTCGTCTTCGCAAACATGGCAGTGAAAGCTGGGTCGAATGGAATCAAAGATCGCTTCGGTTCTGCCGCACCTGGATGGTGCATAACTCGGTACCGCGATGGAGCAGTAAGATCCTTTCTTTGCAGTTCAATTTGCACGGCCATTGGGCAAGAAGAGTAGAGTGTGACTCGAAAGGGACTCCCTGCCCGTGCCTACCTATGCGGGCTCTCCACTGGAGAAGTACGTCCTGGTGGAGATTCCAACAAAGCTTGTCCGACACTATTGGCATGCGGCATCCTGTGCGTTTCTTTGCTGCCAACCCTGAACGCCAGATCGCTGAAGCCGTAGGAAATGAATGGTATCACCTTGCCTCTGATAGAGTTGCTTGGACTACAGCGCGAGATCGATATCTTGCGTGTTGGGATGTGAAATGGACGAGTGGGCGGCAGCTTGCATTGCGGTTCTGAGACTCTGTCTGGCTCTCTGAGTTGATGAAGTCGGTCGACTGATGGTCTTGGGGATGTCTGGCATGTCTCTCTCTCGCAATTCTTGTTCTCCTGCCTTTATTTCCGTTGAACGTGATGTTCGTGCTGTACCTGATTGCCGAAACTCTTTCTGACTTGAATGCACACATGGACATGAGATCTGGACGAACATGTGACACGGCAGAGTGCTGAGGATTGCGGTCGGCTGCTGCTCTGCGTGGCTCGAGTTCGTCGACTTCCTCCGAACCCCCCCTTTGCTCCTTTTGGCCGAACATGCACCTCGCTCGCCGGCTGCTGGTTGCTTGGGTCCTTCGCTCCAGATGTATGCAGTGGGAAACTGAAATTGTTGAAGATGAGCAGGCTGACACCGAGCCGATGCCATCTTCTACACAATCCTCCTTGCCCGCCGCCGGAGCTCATCAAAGTCTTCCCTGGAACTACAACCAGTATATCTCCTTCATGTCGGCGGCCTGGGATGAAGAAGTTTCGCTCGCGGAACAGCTCAATGACTACGTGGAGACTGAAGCAGCGCAGCAGGGCAGTTCATCGAGCTCCTCTACACACGTCCTCCTCGAACCAGTTGTCCAGTCACCGGAACCAGCAGCTCTGCCGGCACCCTTTCAGCTACAGCGAGGAGATTTAGGAAACTGGGATGAAGTTCTTCGTGCTCTTCGAGATGGTCGTTGCCCACGTGGCCGAAGTGAAGCTGAGGCTCCTCGTGCTCTTCCGGGACGAGACCCACATGACCTTCTGGTCCCCTCCTCTACCAGGATGTTGAAATCTTCGGATGACCATACATCGGGGGGAGCTTCGACGGCTCAGTCTCGAAATGAAGCGATGGAGAATGCTTTCAACACTGGCTCTGCTGCTACAATGTCCTCGGCGAGTTCTTCTACGAGTGCTACCTGCCCTACATTGGGAACGAGCTCATCTTTGTCACCGACCTGGTCGGCACTGAGTACACAGCAGTGCTCCTCGACGGCATCCTCTTCGAGTTGGACATTAACAGCAGCGTGTACCACCTGGACTTCAGGAACGCCCTCGCCTGCGACATCGTCGTCCTCCTGTTCTCCGACATGCTTTTCCTCGTCGCTGACTTCAGCAACACCGCCATACGCATCCGCAGCATGGGAACGACCCTGGGAAGGTGAAACACCCGCCCAGCCATCGGGGACATCTGCCGCCTCGTCATCGAGTTCTTGGGTAAACAGCGACTGGTCGCAACCGGAGCCCGTCGCAGCATCCCTTCAACTTGATGATCCCTGGGGGACGGAATGGTCGTCTCAGGATGTCGTCATGCCCTCCTGTTCTGGAATCACGTCGGGTCTTGCAGGGGCAAGTGATGACGACCCGAACTCTCAGCCGGAGGTAGGCATTACGCAGAGATTTAACCGGATGAGGCCTGGTAGGGATAGGTGGCACCATGCGGACGGGAGTGTTCACAACCGTCTTCGGGAACGCCGACTGAGAGAATCCCAACTGGATCCCATTGATGAAAATGCCCTTCCCTTCCAGATCACAGACGCGCGAGAGACACCTGAAGGCACAGTTGTCGAGGCCAAGACCTTCTACGGGGCGACCTTCGAAGTGTGGGCATCTGGAACTGGGGCCTGCCATGAGAACTCTACTTCCGCAGGAGACGATCAGTCTTCCTATGAGTCCAATGAAGATGGTGAGCCGACTTCGGCTGACGGTGAGGCTGCTTCTTCCAGTGACTCTTCCTCGTTGGGGTCCGTTGGATTTTGGCGACATGGGGTGTGGATAGATCGCCCAAGGACAGCGGAGGAAAGACGCCAGCACCTTGGAGGGGGAGGTATGCAAAGATGGCTCAAGAACCAACGCCGCATGCATGCTTACTTCCAGGGTCGGTGGAAACCCGCTTGGATGGAACAATATATTCGTGATCGTCGCGATCGAGAACAGGCTGCCGCTTCCGCACAAGCTGATGAACCTCGACAAGACCCCGTGGAACACTCCGACGTGGGTAGTGATGTGACCCCTCCGTTGAGTACTCCTGGGGGAGATGTCGCCCCTGAAGCGCAGCCTGTTGTTGATGCTGGACAGGAGACTGCATCGTGGGACGATCATTCTGGGTGGATGTGGTGGTCGTCAGACAATTCGTGGTGGGAGAGCGATACGTGTTCGTGGAGTTCCTCTTCTTGGTATAATGGGTGGAATTCATCTTTCTGGGAGTGGAGCTCTTCGTCAACTTCCTCCACTTCGTCCACTACTACCTCCAGCATCTTCGTCTACTTGGCAAACTATGGCCTGTTCCCGGACGTTCGCGAGATCGATGACGAGGCGAATGATGCCATGGACGAGGATGACACACACAGCCTTATGCAGCTGACTAATGCTGAAAGACGTGGACTCGAAGAACGTGGAGTCCCTCAGGCCATGATTCAACGTGTGGAAAACTTGTTCCTACAGCTTGATCGGATGCAAGAAGAAGGTCGTGGCCCAGAGGGTCGATGGTCTCTTAATTGCCTTCGTACTCGCCTCGTGGATGGAATTGACGCCCTGGAAGCACTGTATCGTGTGATAGATAGACGATTCATTCCACAGGGCTACTTGCCGGTGCGTAGAGTTCCCCGCCGTGAAGAAGACCGTTGGCGGCTCTTTAATTGGGTTCGCAATTTTGTGGACCTGTTCATCACAACACTCGAGATGTCCTTGTCTGCCCGACTCCAACCAGCTGATTGTGAAATCTCGCCGACCGCACCTGCTGATGTTCATGGTGGCTCGTCCGATGGGGCAAGTCTCCATAGTGTTGGCCAAGAAACCACTGAAGCTGCGGCGAGTTCCTCTTCTGGGACGATGCCGGGAACGAGACGCAGAGCTTCGCGCAGGAGGGACCGCTCTGAACGTTCACGCAGTCCCTCAGGAACTTCAGTGTGGCATCCAACCATTGACAGTGAAGTCGCATGCAACTCTCAAGGAGACCTGGTTGAAGTGCCGCGAAGATCGCCTACTGGTGGCCCCTTTGGTCCCCCACCTCCCCAGCCCGTTCTCTTTGATCCTGATGAACTGCAAGGCATTTGGAGGGAACCTGCAGAACATGAAGATGTCGACAATGAGCCCGATGCTTCTGCGTCATCCTCGTCTACCACTACGTCGACGTGCTGGTGGATATGGAGTGATTGGTTCAACTGGACGAGTACTACATCATCTACAACGACTTCCTCGTCAGTTGGAGGAGCTTTGACCTGGCCCGATGAAGTAGTCCGGGACTCTGTGAATACCCAGTTGATCCATGGATCTCAGGTGGACGTGGTTGAGTTCATTCGGCGGATGCTTGTCCAACAACGACGTCTTCGACATCAACTGAGGTTGATACAGGACGCAGTTGAGGAGGCGTTGGAGTGGGTACATGTCCCTCTGTCAGCAGTGCCGCTCAACGTTGGGACGTACATGAGGGTGGTCTGGTCTGCTATCCTCCAAGAGTCCCGCTTTGGCTCTGGACCGTCTACGTCGTCTTCAAGTACTAATACTTCATCCCCGTCCGCGCTGTTGTCACCTGACTTCCCAGACTCGTTGCAACAGCTACGTTGGCAGCTTCCGGACACACCTGACCACGTGCTGGCGAGCTACCGTCGTCGCGCCTGGAGGACACACGTGCAAGGACTGTTTGGAGCTGCAGGTCGCACCCCGCCTGTTGGTTGGTGGCCACCGGAGGACGACGAAGAGCTCTACCTGGTCCAACAAGATGAGACGTTACAGGTAACTAACTGGCCGAGAGATGTGGAACGTCCGATGCGTGTCGGAGTGGATAACACGCTGACCAGTCAACATGGACGCCGTCGCCTTCGCACACGACGTCCCCCACCACGCTTCCGCAGATCTTCGGCCCCTTTCCCACCTTCGGAACGAGATGAACAAGAACCTGATCCTGAAGCTCATGCACCTGCTCATCGACGACACCCTGAAGTTGGACGACATGCTGAAGTTCGGGTACGAGCAGTACATCGGCGACGTGCACAGCATGTCATCGACATCCCCTCTCGTCGTGACCTCTTGCCTCGTCGTCGTCGGGATGATCGTCGCTTTGATGAGCACTCTGATCGCATGTCCAGATCCTTGAGGAGGGAGAGTCTCTTTCGCCATAATCGCAGTCGAAGTCGGGATGAGTAAGCAGATTGATGTGTTCGTCGAGATCTGAGCTGCCTGTGGTGTAGGCCAGTTGTGGCGGGCTAATGACCTGCTCTGCGACTCTGCGAGCGGAGAAAGAGCCATTGCACCTTAAAAAAAAAAAAGGTAAATCCAGGCAGTCGAGACGAAACCCAAAAGCCCGAGACTTAAACCATGAATCCCCAAGCCTACAGCGAATTGAATCCCAAAGCCCGAAATCGTGTGTAAAGGGATCCTTGACAAGGGATCCTTTAAAGGGCTCCTTTAGACGGATCCTTTAGAGGGATCTATAAGGGATCTATGCTGAAAGCCTTGCGTTGAAACCTTGATGAAACCGTAAGCTGTAAACGTCGAAACATTTGAAAAGCCCTAAACCCCGAAGCCCTATAAGGGTATGGGGATAAATCCTCAGGGTTTAAATTCTAGTAGATGAAGCAAGAAAAAATTGAAACAGTGCCGCAGCTTTTTTTGCATCGCCAGGAGATGTCCTAAACCCTAAACCCTAAAGTCCCTAAAGCTTTGGATCGACAGGAGATTCGGGAGCGAGGTCTTGGTAACATGCTGCTTCGTTCCGTCATCGGCGAGGCGCTACAATTATGATTTTGAGGGGTCTAAGTTCAGTATTGAGTTTCTACAGGTCCGGATGTTTGGGCGAATTTCGGTAATGCAGGGGTCTTAAGAATTAGAATGAGGTTGGGGGATATATTAAGCTATAATTATTAGCAGGCACCCCCCCTCAACAAAAAATGGTGTTGGTAATTGGTTCGGCCCCTGTATTATGCTGTTGTGAGAGTGGTGTCGGGTTGGGGAGGGGCTTGCTTTCGGGGTTTAGAGATGGTGCAAGGTTTAGGGGTTTAGGGGTTTAGGGTTTAGGGGCGTAGGGTAAGGTGTTATAGGGTTGGGGTTTAGGGGTCTAGTGTTTAGGGTTAAGGTCTATAGTTCCGCCAGGTCAGGGGTAGGATTTTACGAAGGGTTACCTAGTTTGCAACCCGAGTTACCCGGTCTCAGAAACTGGATTTCGGTTGCAGTGTTTTAGGATTTTTCAAGTTTTCGGGTTCAGGTTTGTACGGCTTGGGGCTTCGGTGCAGAACTCTGTGAAATCCCGATTCTAATCGCCGAGGTCCAGGTTCTAGCTCCCATAATGCGTGGTAATTAGTTCAGTTCGTGAATGGTATTCCTGATCCAAAGTATGTAAACCCTCAGCACTGAACCCAAAGCCCCAAACTGAACCCTAAACCCCTAAAGCCCTAAACCCCTAAACCCCAAACCCTAAACCCCTAAACCCCAGGAGAAAAGGAGCTATTCAAAAAAAAACCTAAACCCCTAAAGCCCTAAATCCTAAACCCTAAAGCTCAAAAGAAAGGAAGCCTGAGCCTTGCCCCCCGAACCCAAAACCCCCAAGAGCCCAATGCCAAAACCCTAAACAAACCCCGAACGCCAAGCAGAAGCACCCCTCAAGCCTGAGACCCAAGCGCTACTTGAAGGGTCGGGGGATTTAGTAAGTAGTTCGTAAGCTACTTATAAGTATCCTAGAATGGGGGTAATTGGGGTTATGATACTTCTAAGTAGGTGCCCCGACTCTCCAAGCAAACCCTGAACCCACTAAACCCTGAACCCCCCAAACCCTAAACCCCCAAACCCCTGAAACCCTAAAGCCCTGAACCCGTACACCCTAAACCCTAAGCCTTTGTTGAGCTTCACTGTGGCGAGGTGTATGAGCTCATCGCAGCGCCTCTCAGGAATCTCCGACAGATCCTTTAAAGGGATCCTTTCAAGGGGCTCCTGCTCCTTTAAAGGGCTCCTTTAGGGGATGGATGGTTCGGGTTCAGGGCTTAGGTTTGGGTTTAGGGCTTTGGGGGTTTAGGGTTTAGGGTTTTAGAGGTTTGGGTTTAGGGTTTCAGGAGTTTGTGGTTTATGACGTAGGGGTTGGGGCTCCGACCAGGTCGGTTTTGGAGTTTAGGGGTTTAGGGCTTAGGGGTTTAGAGCATATACTATTTGGGTACATGAACCCTTAGGGGTTAGCTTTCAAGGTTGAGTTTTCTGGATGCTCTGTAGTTCTGGAAGTTGCATTCTAGACCGACCTGGCCGAAATTACTTTCTGCAATATCTACACGACACCCAATGCCCAGGTATACTGGAAGGGGTTGGGTAAGGGATTTGCGTTCCGGGCTTACAGGTGTTTGGAGTTTGGGGGTTTAGGCCCTATACCAAACCCTGAAACCTGAACACAAGGGATCAAACCCATCTTCAGACTCTTGCGAAGACGAACTACACTCTAAACCCTAAACCCTACATTCCACACCACGGACGGTTGTAAATTCCCGAAGTCCACGCACCATAGAGACCGGAGGTCCCAAAATGAAGATCTGAGAGTAGTAGTGTTTTTGGCTCTGGGGTGGGGTTTGGGGTTTAGGGTTTGGAGTCACCGGGCCTTGGAACGGGAGTTTGGGTCTGAATTTGAGCAGCTCCGCAACAATCCGCTTTCATGCACAACTTCCCCCCTTCATTTCATTTTCGGGGTTATCTGGGCATCCCTGAATCCCACAGAGACTTCGAGCCGGTGTTTTCTTGGCCCTGCAGGCTATAACAACTGACCCATCAAGCTAGAAAGACATGATCCCCTCCGAGCATTACAAACAAGCTTGAAGTCGACAACCCCGAAACCAGAAACTCTGAAAGCCTAAATGTGCACTAGAAGCACCAAGCAATCGCTGACCCCTAAGCCCACAAATCCGAACCCTAACATCTAAAACCCGAAACCCTACAAAACCCTATAAACCCAAACCCTCAGGCTCAAAATAGTCCAAAGCCTTCTGCAGTATTGTTTTGGGGCCCAAAAGCCTCCTCAGGGCCTCAGGGTAAACCTGAAACCTGACGTCCAAGACCCTACGGGGTTTAGGGTTTAGGGTTTAGGGTTTAGGGTTTAGGGTTTAGGGTTTAGGCAAATAACCTGACTTTTAAGCACATATATGAGCCCTAAGCCCAAGACCTTCAACCCCTGAACCCTAAGACCTCAAACAACCAAACCCTAAACCCTAAACCCCCTAAACCCTAAAACCTATAAGCCTTAAAACCCCCAAACCCTAAACCCGACGCCTCAAACGAGCAGCACAGGATCCTCGTCAAGATCCAGGCAAAGGCGAGTGCCCAAGAGATCGAAAACCAGCGCCTGGACAAGTCCAGCTGGAGCAACGACCCTTGGAAGCAACCAAAAACCTCCGGAAAGTCCTATACCTTCTATATTCGTAGGGTTAATGTCTATATTAGGGTTTAGGGGGAGCAACGACCCCTGGAAGCATGGGCAGTTTAGGGTTTAGGGGCTTGGGGCCTGCCATTGGTAGGGTTTAGGGGATTAGGGTTTAGGGTTTAGAGCTGGAGCAACGACCCATGAGAAGCATGGGCTGTTTATTGTTCAAGATTTAGGGGCCCAACACGACCCTTCGAAGCATGGGCTGTTTATGGCTGTTTAGGGCTTTGGGTCTCCCATTGTTGGGGTTTTTGGGGTTTCAGGGCGATAGGGTTTTAGGGTTGAGGGTTTAGGGGTCTAGCAGGAGCAAGGACCCCTGGAAGCATGGAGTTGGCCTTAAGCTGCCAAAAATCCTCTTTTTTCGTAGGGGTCATATAAATTCTATATTAGGGTTGAAAATAAGACCTGACAAAAATGAAAGTAGGGTGTGGGCAGTAGGGTTCTAGTTTAGGGATTTCGGGGTTCAGGGGCTTGGAATTTCAGGGCGTTCGGGGCTTGGCAGTGTTGCAGTTTTTAGGTTTAGGTTCTGGGTTTAGGGTTTTGCTGGCACTGTCTAGACCTTCAGTTGTAGCTTCTCTTGCTGGCGACCTGACAAGGGTCCTGGAGCTAGACAGAACTTTAGATGTCGAAATGTAAGTTACATCATATCGCAACTGCTTCTAACACTAATTCTACTGGAGGCTGTTCTTTTAAGTTCCTGCCCAGTGAATAAGTTCCAGATTTCCAGATTTTGGAGACTTCTTCTTAGATAGTGAGCGGGGGAAACTTTAAACTTTTTGGCCATATATATTAGCTCTATCTTTGAAAGTTTGAACCTTTTGGGGCCCGGTTGTTGAAGAAGAGACACTTAATTCCAGAATGCCAGAGTCTGAAGGACTTTCCAGTTCCGGAACTCCAGCTTCGAAGGGACATAGTGCTTGAAAAGTAGTAGAATCTGAAATTCTAGACTTGTTGAAACGCGCAAGAACTCTCGAGCTCGCGAACTAGTTGTGACAATCCAGAGTTGTGGAACTGTCGGATTGTCAAAACGTCCTGGAAATCTGGATTTACTGGGTTGTGAAAACTGGCTTTTTCAGACTTTGCAGTTTCTGGTTTGAATTTCTGAAATTCTGGAATGGGGTTCACACGTACCTCCGTTTTGTGACAACTTGCCGCCTTGTACTTTCTCCAGCTGTCCCTGGGTTCTCCAACTCTAAAGCGCGAAGGCTTCCCGACTGGCAGTTCTCGGTTTCGATATAAAGTATAGCTCAGGCGTGGGTTGTGGATTTTGGGAGGGGGAGAGTGGGGAAGGAGAGAAAGATGCGATGATAGACGGACAGCCAACTATCCAGCCAGACAGACACACAGAGGAATGGATAGGTAAGTAGATAGATTGTAGATAGATAGGCAGACAGACATAGGTAGACATAGATAGATACAGGTAGTTGGTATATTGTTACAAATAGGTGTGTATATGTATATATATATAGAGAGAGAGAGATACAGATTACACGAAAATGCATAACTAGTTAGGTTTAGACCGGTGCAGATAGAGCTGGTTGATACCGAAAGATGTTCGACCAGGTAGATGCTAACAGATATTAGTCGGCATAGCTCTATGTATATGTTTAGAGACAAAGATAGGTTTTCGCACTCGCAGTTGGGCAAATTACTTCCAATGCCACATGCGTTGGGCTCAGGATCAGATCCTGAAAGAGGAGCAGACACGAAATTCAGGACCTAGAGATTTCCCCACGTCCCCAAACCTGTGCCTGTATTTTCAGGCCTCAACCCCAAGCGTTAGCTACCAGAGTACTTGTAGGGTTTAGTTTAGGGATTCAAGGTTTAGGGCTCATGTTTTCCAAAACCCACGGTTTCCAATCCCAGAATGCCTATGTGAGCCCTCCTCTAAACCGCAACACTTAGCTGAACGTGTGCAGGATTTGATGTTCTCCTTTGTCGTAGCAAGATCACATTCCGCCAAGCACTTCGGAGAAGCCTAGAAGAAATATCCCCACCCGAACATGGGTTCAGGGTTTAAGGGTTGGGGCCAGGGTTTGGGGTTAAGATTCACATGACCTTTGCGGCCATGCACGCAGTCACACACATCCTTCGCAGGACGTCTGCGAAACACTGCCTACTTCTTCTTTGCCACTCTTATAGGCTGGACAGTGGCTGTTGAGATCCTGTGTCCATGAAGCCACTAAGTCAAGGGAATATGCCAGCGAGAAATGGACGTCGAGTTGCGTACCCCCTGCAACCCCCACCCCTCATGTAACACGAACAACCTTAAGATATCTAGCGAAGAAGCACGCAGTCCCTGTCCCACACAAAGCAGCATCTAACTGAACGCCACGTTTGACAGAAAGCCTGCCCAACAGAAGGCCATGTCCGACAGAAAAAGCCATTTGATCAGAGAGCAACTTAAGCAGGGATACGCGTATGGCCGGGATAGGGCGTATGTTTTGGGCCGTTTTACATGATCATCAAAAATTGCACATTCGTGAGTTTAAACCCCCACCTTTGAGATCATGACAGTTGAGTGTGGTTTACTTGTCGGTGGTGTTTGTGCGTATTCAAGTCTGAAGCTTCTAAGCTACGCGAAAAAGCAAGCACATTAAGCAAACACCCGCTTGGACAGCGGTTTGATGTTAATGGATTTGTGTGGAAAATAGTAGTATGAATTTGTGGATTGGATAACAGGCCGAAAATAAGCACAGAATTTGACTACCAGATGTTGCCTGGGGTGTATTTCTTCAGCTGTTTTGAGAGGCCACCCGCAGTTCAACCCGATGAGACTTACCCGTTGTGCATCCCCCGTCGTTCTGCAACGGTGGACATTATCTGCATCGCCGATGCCACGCTCTTCGCTGGACTAGGTGCCTTCCGCCCTCCAACTTGCTCTGCTCATGACATGATTGTTGCTGATGTGACGTGTGTGCATGCGAGCATGGTTGAAGCTGTTTGATGAGCATCGGTTCTTCGATTGCCACATGTTGGACCAGACTCAGAACCTAGTTCTAGAGCATGAGCACAGCTTCTATTACCCTCAGTCACAGCAACACTGCAGTCGACTTGCAGGGGCACTGTCACTCGGACAGACGTCTTTCATTCACACAGCATATATACTGGACCTTAACACGTATAGCATGCGCATCAAGATGTCATTCAGAACATGTGGCGTCCCTGTCGAGGTCCTAGGGAAGTGTATACACTACTTAGTTCCCCTCAGGTCTCTTACACATTATCCTCGCCGTTCTTTAGTACATTTTTCGCAGCCATGGATTTTTCCGATGCGAGGCCAACTCCCTTCGCTCCCAATTCGACTTTGCAGCCTTGCCCGACGGGCAACATGGGGAGCTACTCGGGGGACGTTCGCGTCTCGACGGACGCGAGGTTTTGCCTGTCGGCTCCGACAAGCAATGCCCGAAGCCGTACTCCTGTTTCTTGCCTGATGTATCAGATAGTACAGTGACGCGATGTGTGCACTTCTGACTGCACGATGTGTGTTTCTACGCAGGCCCGGCCAGCACGAATTCTCACACGTTGGGCAGCAATGGCGTCGTCGGCCAGGCACCTCACAAAAATATCGACGAGAAGACATACATGTGTTGGGACATCGACTTTCGAGGGCTGGGCCTGACGGACATGGAGAAAAACACCACTTGCCCACGAGGTACCACAATTGCAATCCAGTGTCGTTGCACCGATGCAGCGCGGAGTAGATAAGTGGCCTGTAACGTAACTCATGTTATTGATTGTTGCTAAAGGTTCCCGGACGGTCAGCTACAAGGTTCTCCAGCCCTTGTCAATCAAAATCATTATCCAATGCGGAACACGCTGCTCCTTGTCCTCGCAGTTCTGTCGTTTGTATTGGAGTTCAATTTCGACAACATGCGGCTGATCATTAACCTCTACGTGCTGCAGCTGTGTTGCATATGCTCCATTCGCCCTGACTGACTGGTGGTTCCTCTTTAAAAATCTGCTGAGCCAAGCGGGGCAAACGCAGCGCCGCCGGACTGTCCGCCCTCGCAACGGGGAACGCCATCTTTCTGCCGACATTCAACCGCCCCAATATGTGGGACATGAAGTGGTACCATTGTTTTGTCGCCGCCGGACCTCGGCCCGTCGCATAAACTGCCGGAGTACATCGAGATGGCGAAGTACGCCTTCAAGGGCTGGTGTAGCAGGGAACTCCCGTGGCATGTGGTGACCGTCCAGTCCGGTTTGCTGGAGGCGGACAAGCAGGAGTGCGACAGGGCGCATGAGGCGGACATGAAGGCGCCGGACCCAGATGACAACCAGGCCGACACCGACTCGGAGACTGTGAGGGAGGAGATGGCGAACGTTGGACTTTGGGCCGAGGTTGAGTCGGACGAAGGACAGCAGCAGGACCAAATGCAGGACGACGAGGAGTTTGAAGATGCGGAGACGAGGATCACCTTGCGCCGGTCGATGCAGCATTCCCGGAGCACTTCGAGCAGGAAGACACGCCGGACACTGCGCGACCGGTTGATTCGCTGGAACTGCCTGGGATCGTCGACGATGGTTTCGTCGTCATTGCGGAGGAGGACTACACGGCCGTGGACACAGTGTTTCCATTCCAAGCAGGTTCCCTGGACGTGAAGGGAAGGAGGTGACACAGCGATGGACCCGCAGGATGATTTTTAAAATTGCACAAGCCGGACAGTGAGCGAGAATCGCAAAGAATCCAGCCCCAAGATGTAGCGCTGCCTGATGGAGGCTTTGTCAGGTGCGAAGACTCGTCGGACAACACCCATTCCTACTGGACACGCTTAATGTCAAGCACACTATGAAGCTGAGGAAGCATTCGGGCTTAAGGTTTAGCTTTGAGGTTTGGGTTTTAGGGGTTTAAGCTTTGAGTTTAGTAACTAATCAACGTTCCCGTGCTGTTGAAGGGGTGCCGCCGGGTGTCGTCGATCGTCTGTGGGCTTCCGAGAAGAAATGGCGAGTTCATGTCATTCTACACGCAGGGCACTCATCTGCACGATGCATGGACACGTATGCATCCTGGAGGAGACCCCCACGGAGGACGAGCAAAAGATCAAGAAGCACGCTTCTATGGACGCACACAGGCTAGCACGCATGGAGCGATACGCCTATGTCACGCAGGGCAAGTCAGATTTCCAGTCGACGGACATTTTGTGCGTGGTGGCAGATGCAGTGCACGTGGGAAGTGACGATTGGCTGAACATCATGGTGTACAACCACACGACGGACAAAGTTTGGGTGCGCCCGCCGCAGGCGGGCTTTTTTTGGCAAGCAACAGCATATTTCTGAGGCGTTTTAGGCAAGAGGCGAGGTACGTCAGAGCCTTGCTTAAGTTGACCGTTTTGGGTGCCATTTTCGTAGCGTTTGGGTCCGACCAAAATCGTTTTTCCGAGGCGAGGTACGCGTATCCCCGCTCAGGCTCGGTATGGGGCGGAGTCTTTGTATTGTATTTTATATAAAGATAGGTACGCGTATCCCCGCTCACCCCTGGGTTTCGGGATTGGCCTGATAAAGGCTCCCAGGCGCCCTTCTACTGTTGAGTAGGTACGCACAGCCTTGCTTAAGTTGACCGGGGCCGGGGCCCGTAGCGAGGAGCGCATTTTGGGCGCATTTGGGCCCCCAAAAAGGTACGCCAGATCCCCGCTTAAGTTGGCCGGGCGGTCCCCTCAAAATGGGTCCCTGGGTAGTTATATGCAAGCATCATTTGTTTAGCACGCTGTTCCTAAACCCTAAACCCCTAAGCCGTAAGCAGTAGTTTTTAAAACCTCAACCTTCTGATGGTCTAACGAATGAGACAGCGACTGTCATTCAGAAGCTACAAATCTTGGAGGAGACCCCCACTGACTCCACTCGGATCGGTCGGCAGGGCTTTGTTGCCAAGGTTTTTGGTTCTGTGATCCGTTCTCGTGATTGGAATGAATATTGAAATTCTTTGGACGTCGCAGGTCAGGGTATTGTAATACGTATACCTATATTGACCCTGGTCTGACGTATTAAAAAAGTTAAAATCTTTAGAAAATAGTTGCGTTTGGTCATGCCTGACAGCGCATACTCTGAGACTGCATCGACGATAATTCGTGCACATAAGCAAGTAAATTTTGACGAGGCTTTGATACTTGCATTTACCTTGAAAGGTTTGTCGTGCTACTTTGTTCTGTCTGAGCTATGTATCGTCCAGGCTCATGGCTCATTTGTGTTAGTCACTGCTTGATTTCCTGGCAGTGAGCTTACAACAATAAGTTCTCGAAGATATTTGTGGTGTCCCTCTGTAGTCGCTTTTAGTGGTTGCGAGCTGGGATAAGTATGTGCCGTCAATTTTTGTGGGTCAGTATAGAAGCTAGTCCCATAGCCGGTCTTCTTGCCTTAGTTCTAGTCGCCGCATTCTCTCAGTTCTGCGTTGGTTGGCTCACTTATCTTGCGAGTGGTTTCGGATTGCTCTGCGGTTGCTGCAGTGACTACCTTCTGAACACGATTTTATTGGCGAGTGAAATCAATGGATGTATATGTGTTGCTTCTATTGTTCTGATGTTTTGGGCCCTGTGGTTTGCAGGTTGTTTTGGTTACACAGGTGTGACATGGCTGTGTGGCCCTGCCTGAAATACCCTTGAAATGCGCTCGCTCTGTGCTTACGCTGCACTTGCTGTGAGCTTGCTCTGCGTCGCTGCAAAACTGGTGCAGATCCCCCTGATATGCATGAGTTGTGCGGTTCATTGCACTGCATCCGCAATTCGCCCTTCGCTTGTGTGGCTTGTTTCTTGTAATAGGCTGCAACTGCGCTAGAAACGCACTTGATCTGCGTTCGGTCTGTGGTTTCTCTGAACTCATGCATGCAATCATCCTTACCGCACAATCTGCCTGAACATTGGAATGTGCATCAATTGCTTTCAAAGGCACTTGTGAGCAAGTGCAGCGCGCATGAAATGCGCCTCAAAGACAGCTGAGGTGCACTTGAGACGCGCTTTGAAACCCGCTTGATCTGTGATCGTTCTTTGGTTTACAAGAAGCCCCTGCAAACCTCGATCATTGCCATTGAAATCCGCATGTAAAGCGCTTGCAACGCGCTTCATCTGTATTTGCTTTTGGCTCCGTTTTTAAACGATGGGAACCCTCCTTACCATTGAAATGCGCTTGAGATGCGCTTGAAACGCGCTTGATCTGTGATTGCTCTTTGGTTTCGTTGAAGCCCCTGCAATCCTCACTATCATTGAAATGCGCTTGAAACGCGCTTGAAACGCGCTTGATCTGTGTTTGGTTTTGGCTCCGTTTTAAACGGTGGGAACCCTCCTTACCATTGAAATGCGCTTGAAATGCGCTTGAAACGCGCTTGATCTGTGATTGCTCTTTTGTTTCTTTGAAGCCCCTGTAATCCTCATTATCATTGAAATGCCCTTGAAACGCGCTTGGAACGCGCTTGATCTGAGTTTGGCTTTGGCTTCGATGGTTACTATGGAATCCTGGTTACCATGGCAATGTGCTTGAGACGAGCTTGATCTGTGATTGCTCTTTGGTTTCTTTGAAGCTCCTGCAATCCTCATTATCATTGAAATGCGCTTGAAATGCGCTTGAAATGCGCTTGAAACGCGCTTGATCTGTGTTTGCTTTTGGCTCCGATTGAAACTCCTTACCATTGAAATGCGCTTGAAGCGCGCTTGATCTGTGATTGCTCTTTGGTTTCGTTGAAGCCCCTGCAATCCTCATTATCATTGGAATGCGCTTGAAACACGCTTGATCTGTGTTTGGTTTTGGCTCCGTTTTAAACGATGGGAACCTCCTTACCATTGAAATGCGCTTGAAATGCGCTTGAAACGCGCTTGAAACGCGCTTGATCTGTGATTGCTCTTTGGTTTCGTTGAAGCCCCTGCAATCCTCATTATCATTGAAATGCGCTTGAAACGCGCTTGATCTGTATTTGCTTTTGGCTTCGTTTTAACCTATTTGGAATCCTCCTTACCATGGAACTGTGCTTGAAACACGCTGGAAACTCGCTTGATCTGTGATTGCTCTTCGGTGTCTTTGCAAGCTCTTGTAATCATCATTTCCATTGAAATGCGCTTGAATCGCCCCTGAAACGCGCTTCGGTCTGTGGTCTCCCCACAACCCCTCTTATGAGCAAACCCCTTGATAGAGAAGCACAGACATCGTGCACATATGTGCACATGAGAGACGTCTGGTTCGGTTTACCCGCGCCAAACCTACGGACATAGGTCAGTTTAACCCAAAAAGTCGCAAGCCAAGCCCTCAACTTCAAGCCCTTTATGCAGCATGGAAGCAAAGATCTTGCATTGGCCAGCACTGCAACACAATCCAACTTCGCATGGAACAGCTTGGAAAAGCTGGGCCTCCAAAACATGACACATGACTTGGATTTGAGGGATTGTGAAGCAGAAACGTTTGATCCGTGGTTCCTAATTTCGATGTTACTTTCGCGACGGATGTTGAAAAATAGCCAGCTCCGCAATCTTCACACATGACCTCTGCCAAAATCAGACCCGGCCCGAGCCCCTAGGTACGCCCATCCCCGCTGGTAGGGTATCCCCGCTTAAGTTGCTCCCCAATTTGATATGTAGCTGTGACGGTTGAAGACTGTGAGGAATATCTGTTTGAACTCGTCTATTCATGTGGTACATGTAAAGAAGCTACCCTAACCCGCAAACCCTGAGCCCTAAGCCCGTTGAAGAGGTCTGATGTCTTGGGCGAGCTATATGGATACCACTTACGGAGGCCCAGTTCATGGCAGCCCGGCGGCGACCGTGCTTCTGCTGGTAGGACTACAAGCAGGGCTATTGGGGTGGGCTTTAGGGTTCTGGGTTTAGGCTTAGTCATACGGGGTTCGAGTTGGGCATGAAACGTTGAGGTGCACGGGCTCCACATAAGGATTGCTAAACCCTAAACCCTAAACCTGGAAATGCTGCAGGGCTTAGAGGGCTCAGGTTTAGAACTGCTGGGTGTGCATGCACGGAAGAGTCAAAAGGCGACGACGGTTGTCACCCAGCTGTCCTCCAAATTCGGTAGTTCATGAATCTTACAAGTTCTAGGCGGTGTGCTTGAAAGTTCACGTAGGGAACAAAAGAGCATGATTGTATTAGGGATAAAACCCGTCTCATCAGGGTAGTTTCCTCCAAGTAGGGTCGCTTGGGATGCCGTACTGTTTTTGGAAAGCTAAACAGGGACCCTCATTTAGAGAACTACCTCTCTGAGCACTTGGAGGCACTTGAACCGCAGGGTAGCAGCAGGATGGGGTTTCAGACTTCAGCGAGAGTTACTATAGGGGCCTAAACAATTACCAATACTACTTTGTGGGCTTCTTATTGCAACTATAGTATACTTGGCCCCAAAACCCTATTCTAATTATTAGGGCCCCTGTACTAAACCCCTTATAGGATCCCCTAAAGGAGCCCTTTAAAAGGAACGCCCAAAACCCTGTTCTAAGTCTTAAGGCCCCTGTGTTGTCCCGGTCCGCGGAACAAGCGATTCGCTGATGCGCTCCACACTTCCCCAAAGCTTCCTTAATCGATGTACTCAAAGAAGATGGGGAAGGTGTAAAGTGTAAACATTCTGTGGCTTCGGAATCCAGAAATAGAGTTGTTTTCGGAGGGTATGTTGGGAACATATCTCAAGACAACCGGCAATTGAATGATTCGGGTGCCGCTCGCAGCCGCAAAAGATTTTGCAGGGTTGGCCGTTATTCGACTTCTAAGAATACATGTTGTTAACCCCTTACAACCTACCATTGTAAGGACCTGCATCTGTATAATGAAATCAAAAAAAGCAACCCTAAAAAGGTTTTCTTCGGGTTAAGGTCGGCCCTCAACCGTTTACCCTAAACCCTAATCCTTAAAGGGGCTTATCCCTAAATACCTAAACCCTAAACCCTAAAGGGGCTTATCCCTGAACCCTAAACCCTAAAGTGGCTTATCTCTAACCCCTAAACCCTAACCCTTGCGGGTTTTGGGTTAGAGCAGGTAAAGGCTTCTGCTTTCCCGCTGGTGTGATGCCGGCGTACAACATCCCTGATGTGGAGGGGAATGCCAGGAACCCAAAAAGGGTTAGGGTTTATAGGGTTTAGGCGTTAGGGTTTAGGGGTTTAGGGTTTCGGGTGTCTCTACCTGCTGTGTTGGTGGAGCATCAGGCATCAGGGCTGATGGTATTGCCGCAGAGTCTTGCAATCCTTCAGCATATGGGTTTAGGGCGGCAGTTGTCTGGTTTGCTGCGTTTGTACGCCCTGAGACCACACCCCAAAATCCAAAGACACAGATCTCAACCACACAACCTTCGACCTCAATCCATGCATCACAAAGCAGTTAAGAAAAAGCATAAGCCCATCGATGGTAACCCAAAGCAAGACCATGCACAGCATAACGTACGAACGCTCGAAATCTGTGCACTTCATCCAATATGCTCGTTTCTTTGGCAAGTTCTTCCAGAGAGCCAATTGGGCGGTTGTCAAAATTATGATCCGTTTCTGGGTCCCTATAATACGGCACCAATTATTTAGGGTGCCCAAAAAGGGACCCTAATTCTGACAACCACCCAATTATACTCCCTAGGAGGGACGAGTTGATTTCAAAGCACAGCGCAGTACCCCCGTCTGATTTCCAGCCAAGGAGCATGCTCGAAATCACATCCCAATACCATCAACATCCTAGGGGCCGTGTATACTGTGGCCCTAGAAACCTACCCGTTTACGGACCGATATATGAGCATAGGGTTAAGGTAATAATGCATCGTTTGCATCCTAACCCGGTGGACTTAGACGGTTTTGGAGTTTAGGGTTTAGGGTTTGGAGTTTAACTTTTCGGGTTTAGGTTCTAGGCTCTGTAGTCCCAACCGTTCATGCGAGTAGTGGATTCCTCCGTAAGGCTCGTCTCCCATGCAACTGCGCTCCGTTGTCCCTGGGTGGCAAATGATACTATGAGCTGGCAGCTGCAAGGCTTTAGGGTTTAATATAGGTGTCTTCATGATTACCTATACTATATCGGGGGGTTCCTTATTATAATTATGATTATAGGATAAGTGGCCCCAAAACCCTAGTCTAATCATATTAAGGCCCCTGTATCAGAGTGTTTTCCAGGAGTGTTTCGGGCTTCCCGTTAGGGACACCCTAAACCCTAAACCGAGGGGCCTTAAGTTCCGGGCCGTGGGTTGTGTTCACGTTTCAGGTAGTGCTTGGAGAGTTTAGGGACTGGCGGCTTCAGGGTTCAGGGTTTAGGGGTTTAGGGTTTAGGGTTTAGGGTTTAGGGTTTAGGGGTTTAGAGTTTAGGGTTTAGGGTTTAGGGGTTTAGAGTTTAGGGTTTAGGGTTTAGGGGAGGCCTTGGAGGAGTTACAGTAGAAGCCTAAAAGTTGGAAACCCGATAGCCTCAATCCTTAAAAGTAATGTATGGGGAATCCCACCTTCCCAACTCTATTTGGCCTTAATCCGGTTTCCATCCTTAAGGGGCTTACTGTAGGGGGTTCAGGGGCTTAGGTGATTCTGCCCTGGAGTTTCGGGCGTCTTTTGGAACTTTTTTATTCTTCAGCTTCTTTGCTCCATAATCCCATCCCTTCACGACAAGTCCCATCCTTCAGCTGAGAGGAAAGCTGAGACTGTGCCTGCAATTGTCATGCAGAACCGGCGGGCCCTGACCCCAACCCTGGGACCGGGCACACACCCAACCAGCACCGGGTCCTAGGTACTGATATGGGGGATACTTCCTCAAATCATATCCTAATATGGAAGCCTACATTCTACTATATGGGTACATTTGGACCCTATGGGAGAGGGTAGTTGGGGCGTCTGTAGGAAGACCGTGCAGCCTTGAGTGAGTGCTCAAGCGCAAAACACAAACGCCAGTTTGGCTAGGAGTAGACAAGTATACAGATGCATATGTAGCTTGTCCCTGGCTGCATGAATGAAGGTATAAATGGTATCTGGAGCCGCTGATGACCGCCGAACAGATCACGGGCATGCATCTAAGCTGCAAGAGGGGACGCAGAGACAGAGAGCCCAACACCCTGGCCCTAGCAGCTGTTGGATGCACCATACATTACACTCATCGCCGGGCTCCCTCTGGTGGTTTGTGGTCAAAACCCTAAACCCTAAACACCAAAAAAGGCCCTCAACAACAAAAAAAGACCTAAATACCTCACTAGCCCCTAGCGGGCTCTTTGGGAACAGGCTCGTCGCGAGATCGTCCAGAATTTGGAAACCCACAGGGGCCCCTTTATGGGTTCACTTTGAGGGCTCCTTTAGTTTAGTTCAAGGGCTCCTTTGAGGGCTCCTGTAGTTCAAAGGCTCCTTTACGAGCTGACTATTTTGATTTAAGGGCCAGTTTGGATTTAGGGTTTAGGGTTTAGGGTTTAGGGTTCCTGTACCATGGGGTTATAAGCTATAGGGCTTCCCTGGCAGTCCAGGCAGGACGCGGCTCCGAAGGTGGAGAGCAAGAACTGTGGCCGCACCATGGGTGGTGACAAGAAGGAATGTGACCCAAGGCCAGGGATCTTCGGGTTTAGGGTTTAGCGTTTACCGTTAGGGATTTTCAGGTTTAGGGTTTTTAGGGTTCAGGGGTTGTGATCAGAAATCACAGTCGCAGAATCGTCGGAAAAAATTTCAAGCAAAACGACACTCAAAGTCAATGTGTATGTGCTTGGCTCTGGTGGTAGGGGGAAGGCTTGCGGGATCTTGGTTGACCGTAACTCTTGTATCGGGATTTTAAGGGTGCGCTGTCGGGAGTTACAAGGGGCTCTGTAGCTTCTACAAGAGGCTTCGGGTTTCAGTATTGGGTCGATCGGTCAGGGCTTCGAGTTTGCGCTGTGGGTAGAACTTTCAGCTGCCCTCTGCTACCTACAGGTCATTGAAGGGGAAGTTAGAGCCAGGTTCTGCTAGTTGGACAACTCTTTTGAAACCCTTTCAGCGACTTCATCACTGCAAGACCTATACGGTTTAGGGTTTAGGGTCTATCTAAAGCCCCCTGCAGAAGCCCCCTGATTCGTGTGCAGGACCGTTGGAGGCTGCGTTTGGACGAAGGAGGCGCCATGAGCAAGGCTGTTCAGGCGACAAGGTTGTAGCATTCTAATGTTGAGATTGCAGGGGGTGCAGCGTTTAAGGTTGTAGCCTTGTGGAGCTCGAGCGGTTTGGCGATTGGGGTTGAAGCTCCCATGCTCTTGAGATCAGGGTTACAGGTTTAGGGTTTGAGTTCTGGTTCAAGATTTCAGGATCCGTGCTTTCTGAGTCAGAAGCGGAAGTCCTGTAGGTGATCTCCCAAGTGAGGCTTGAGAAATACCCTAAACCCTAAGTCCTAAACCCTCAACCTAAAACCTTAGACCCTACGCCCTAAACCCTGTGGGTGCAGGCTTATAGCTCGGAGCTTCTCTGACTCTATGACAGGGTTTAGCTTCGGGCTTCCGATTTAGCGGGTTTGGGTCTAAGGAGTGGCTTTTTGTTTAAAATACGTCATCCCGTCACCCGTAAAAGTTCCCAAACTCTAAGCTTGGCGAGATTCTGCCGCCATCTCTAGATCTATGCAGGGTACGTATCTGGGGGCTGCTATAAGGGTATGAAATATTACGGGGGGGGCTGCTGCCTTGCTACAACCGGGCCCTGGACTCTCAAACCCCAAACAGTCCCTGAAGGGATGTGTTCGCTGACTTGGGATCCCACAATGCGAATGATGAGTGTACTTGGAGTCCAAGAGAAAGCCCAGCTGTACCTTGAACCTAAACTACTAATTACCTTCCTGAGCCTTCTTTGACGCTAAGTCGTACTCAGTTTTCCCTTCGACTCGAAAATCGAAAGCCCCCATGCCCGTTAGAGCTGGGCTCTGCGAAGCTGACGCAGGCTTGAGGGCCGGCTCATAGGGTTCGGCTGCCAACACCAGCCCTAAACTCCAACCCAGAACGACCTCTAATCTAGGGGCCTCAAAAGTTGCCAGTACTAGTCCTTCGGGCTCCGTAGTACCATGGTTTCCAATATGCGCGAAACCCTGTTCCAACTGCCAGGGCTGGCGGCTAAGGCCTCCATATTATGATCATTCTTCCCGGAAGATCCGCTGGTGCCCCGAACAGTTAAGAAACCATGCCAACATATCGCTATAGCCCTGCTTTTAAGCGGCAAAAGCAGCCGCGAGCCTTCAAGCAACCCTTCAAACTTCAAAAAAAAACCACAACAGCTTCTAACCCCCTATGAGTGCATGCAGGATTTGGCGAAAGATCCGACGTACTGGGAAGGCTTCACACCCACATACTGGGAGAAGCAGAAAACGCTCCCTGCCAAAAGGGGTTTCGGGTTAAGGCTTAAAGCTCGCGAACAGAATTGAATATGGTTTTGGGTTACGTTAATTATGCACCCAGAGAGCCCCATAATTCAACTAACGAACATAGCTTCAATCATAGTATGAAGTCCCTTCGAATTGACGGTATTTTCCGCAAGTAAGGGGTATCGGGTGCTCTGGTAAGGACTACGTAGGGTTTGGGGTTTCTATGGGGACAGGTAGTGATTCGCTTCAACCCCAATACCGACTCCCTCAGTCCCACGATCCTTCAAGTGAGCATCAGGCTTTCAATCCAAACCTAGGTAGCGCTCTGGGATATTTCATTTTTCCCCTTATTGGGCTTTATAGGACCCTATCTACGAATATTTTTCAGAGGCTTTGAAGGGCCAACCTAGAAACATTACGTATTGGTTTGTTACGGTTCAAAGGGGGGGGCGGGTCTAGATCAGGGTTTCATGACGTTAAGGGTTCAGGGCTTGCTTCAGCTTCACCCCGTGACTTTGAAGCCGTTCTTGGCTGTAAACTCAACTTTTCAACTTTGGGGGTTCTTCTTTAAGGTAGTCGATTCTGAAAGTTTCAACTTGTATTTCCTTGGGTTTTGGGCCAGTGAGACTAAACCAGTGCAGCCCGAACCGAACCAAAGAGGGTACTATAGGGCCGGAAGAATTGCAGGGCCCCCCCTCGCAGTCCTTATATATTCTTTTGCCAGCAAGTACCCCAACCCCGTCCTTAACCATAAAGGCCCCAATATATGGGAGTTTCCGAAAATGGGGGACCCTAATATAATACCCTAAATAGTAGGTCCTTATTATAGGGACCCCCAAATAAGGTACCCCCTAATTTCGGAAACTCCCATATGAACGTCGGGCTATTATGTCTTTCAAGCTCCAGGGGTTTCTGTTGCGTGTTGCAGATGGACACAATCCTGCATGCTTCCCACAACGCGGAATGCCCCACGATTCCCAAAGTCTGTACTTCTAAAGCAATGATGGGTTTTGCTCGGCAGCATGTGTGTCGTCGTTTAAAAAAGGGTGCATTGGCCAATGAATGTAAGCAACCGTAGGCACACTAAACCCTAAACCCTAAACCCTAGGTCTAGAGCGTCATGGTTTAGGGTAAAGGTTGGCTCGTCAGGAGCACCTTGAGCCCATTTTGAGCAACCCTGAACTCCCGACTAGGAGGTCAAACAGGCAACGAGTAGACCTATAAGTACCCTGAAAGGAATCCTCATTTGGGGGTGTGATACATTAATAAGTCTATAAAGAAGTAGCTACTTACGAAGTCCCCCCTGACCCTCCAAGGACACCCTACATCGTTCCAGCAAGTTAGATCCCCCGTGGTTGCATGGCTTGCTGCATTCTTGGGGCTGATCATGGGATTCCGACTGTTAGTTTTGAAGTTTGGGGGTTCTTCTTTAAGGTAATGTATTCTGAAAGTTTCAACTTTTATTTCCTTGGGTTTGGGGCCAGTGAGACTAAACCCGTGTAGACACCCAACCAAACCAAAGAGGGTACTATAAGAATTGCAGGCCCCCCCCTCGTATAGTCCCTATATATTCTTTTACCAGCACGTAGTCCAACCGTGTCCTTAACTAGTATTGAAGGCCCCGATATGTAAGCGTCGGGCTATTATGTCTTTCAGGCTCCAGAGGTTTCTGTTGCGTGTTGCAGATGGACACAATCCTGCGCTGCTTCCCACAACGCGGAATGCCCCACGATTCCCAAAGTCTCTACTTCTAACGCAATGATGGGTTTTGCTCAAGGAGCTACTTACGAAGCCCCGTATGGTATATCCCTTACTAATATATTATGGGTAATAATGCAGGATTTATATCATCAACCGTAGTTCGGATGCTCTCCAAGGCAGTCCAAGTGAGTGATTTTCCGCACCTCCGTTTGCGTGCATAGAGCCCGGACACGGGAGATCGATGAGTAAAGAGATAACTCTAGGGTGGCTTGGTCTTATAGGATCTTCAGACGTGCTTTAGACAGGCTTCCTTTTTATAAGCTTAGGGATGCTTGCGGGTATTTCGGGGTGTGGCTTGTTCGGAGCGAAGTATCCGAAGGCCGCTCAAAGTCTTTTCTCATGCAAGTCGCATGGTGATCACCATGTGCGGTGATCCTCCGAAGGCCGTTGATCGTGATTAAACACCACCCAGACATATAAGCTTGCCAAGACTTCCGCTGAGGCACATAATAAACAGCTACCTGAGGAAGGCCGTTCGATACTTGTCAAACACATGTATCTGTGCATACGTATATACATACACTGCCATGTACAGGTTAGGCATATGCAGACTGTTGCACACGTCCTATTCTCTGGCTTACACAATCGGCCATTTGGCAGGACTGACTGGGTTAGCGAAAGCTCTGCTAAAGAATTCTGCAAAGGAAATTGATATGGTGGCCTTGATAATTAGAGTAGGGTGTTGGGGTAGAGTCTGCATGGGGACTATGACGGGATAGTGTTGCTACATATTCCGTCGCCTACATTAAGCAAACGTTTGTGCCTATGGTAGATAGGCAGGCTGGTAGGCACACAGGTGCTAGGTTGGTTGGTTGGTATGTCGGCAACCGCTCTGCTTCCGTCACTTAGACGTCAAAGTCCCAAGCCCTTGAGAATTCAGGCTAGAACCAGCGAGGGCCGCAGGGCTTCAGCGGGTCTGCAACTCTCATGGCATTCCTGAAGGTCAGGATGTCTGAAGAGTTTACGGACAGACGGATACTTGTCAAGAAAGACCCGGCTTTTAGGGCTTTCGGGCTTTTTGGGTTTCAGGGCTTAGGGTTTAAGAGGTTTCGGGTTTAGGGCTTTAGTGTCTAGGGTTTAGGAGTTGAGGGTGAACCCTAAACGCGCTAAACCCTGAACTGACTACACTGGTCGCTGCCTGAGACCGTCGGCCCCAGGATCAACGGCCCCGACTCGAGCCTCAAAGTTGCTCGAAGGTTCAGAGTGGTAAGTCGTTACAAAGACATTGACATTTATGGTTTAGGGTTTAGGGTTTAGGGCATGCCAACACCAACATAGTAACAACAACGAAGAGGATAGACAAAAATATGAAAAGACTAACGACAACACTAGCCACAGGCAAGAATAACGATAGCATGACCAAGTCAAGTGACAGCGACAGCGGTTGCGCTTGCAGCAAAAGCCGAAACAGGAGCCACAAGCAGCGCTAGACATGTTCAGTGTTGTTCTATGTCTAGTGGTCTTGGTCGACATGTATTCAGCAACACTCTGCTCACTTTATGGAGATTCATGAGCATTTACAGAAATGTTTATTCACCCAGGTTGGTGTTGCCATTACTTGCCCCGCCACCCCCTCCCACCCACAACCAGAGACCCAAACCCTATACAGTACATACCTTCATACCTCAAAGCCCAAAAACTTAATCCAGAGTCATGTGTGCACGTACCCAGGAACCTTCATGTGCAGGCTCACAACTTTTTGAAGTTCCGATGGCCATTTGGTCTGTCCTACTGGCCTTGTGCCAGGCTTTTATGGGTGCCCAACAAAGGCACCTAAGCATAAACATATTGACACTTAAAACCCCAACCAAACCCCTAGACTCTCAAACCCCTAAACCCAACAAAAAATCCTAGACTCTCCCTTGCCGCCCCCCCAAAAAAATTGTAAAAAGGGGGTTTCTCAGGACTTATACATCATTCATTGCCCCCCTCCGCTGTTATTTCACATTCTAACACGCCTTCTTCGTTTTCATCATCACATTCACCTTATTCATTATTCGGAGGGGGATTCTAGGGGTTATTTACCAATATTGCCTTTTTACCCTCCTATTTCAGCACTTTTTCATCATTCATTCTACCCTCATTCATTTTTCACACTCACTCCCTAACATTCATTCCAATTCTCATAACATCGTCCTTCATTCATTTCTCCTATTTTTCATCCTACTTTTCCAAAGCTCCCTAACAATATTCTTACCAAAGCTCTTATTACTTGAAGTCCTTAAACATCATATTAATTAATTAAATTTGATGGTTATCTAATCCATTTCATCTAAATTTAAATACCTATTGTTATGTCTTTCAATATAAGCGTTTCTTTCTTCTTCTGTCAAATCCCAATAAGTGTTTAATGGTTTTGATTTCTTCACTTTCTGTTGTTTGCTACTTACTTCTTCTAACTGCTCCCATAATTTAGATTTTACTTTTTCATCTTTTTCATTGTTCCATTTATCACTAATTGTTTCAAATTCTTCATTAAGCTTATGACTTTTACTATTAAGATGTCTGTTAAAATTTTCTTTTCTAAAAAGTGCTGTTCCTTCAAATATTCTACATATATCACACTCAACAAAGCGACATAGTGCCTCTTTCTTCATTTTTTCCTCTTAATATTATATGGCTTTTTGTCTTTAAGTGATTTTTGTTTTAGGTTTCGTGTTGGCTACACTACTTCAAATTTTATTTCCATAATTCAATAATATCTTTACAACGTTTGATAATCTTCAACTTACAGCTTTTGTCAGATATCAATTTTGACAAGTCAAAACAGCACGATGACTTTTTATTAAGCCACATAACAAGTTCTTCTAAATTATCTTCATCTAATGCTTCTATTCTAAGTAAATATTGTCTATGTCCTCATTTAATTCTTCAAGTTCAATTTCATATATTTTCAATTCTTCTTCTTTCTCCTTAATACGTTTCTCACTCATTTCACTAATATTATAGGGCTTTTTGTCTTTAAGTCATTTTATATTTTCAATCAACTAACAACAACTCGTGCCTATTATAGTGCTTTTCCCGACCTTCCAAAAGATAATATTTATTAAGTTGTGGGTCTCGTTTTACTTCTTTAACTTCATAACTCCTTTCAGACCATTGACTGCGTGTCTCCTTCCTGCTGGTATAGTTGCCTTTTCCTTTATCAAATATTTTAACCTTATCTCCGACTTCAATCTTTGGATATCTCCTTAAATACTTTTCTTTCAACACTGTGTTAGCCTTAACTTCCACAGAATTTTTATCAAGGTGAGCTTCATCTGGTATCATTCCAGTTGTTGAATGAACCATCTTCTTATTATACTTATCCATAACAGGTTTTAATAATATAGTCCAAGCACCTTTTGTTTGTAAAGCTCTATCACCGATCATTTTCTTAAAGGTGCGAATAACGCGCTCGGCTGTGTTCGCGTGAGTTAGTGTTACGATGTGAGTTATGCCCTCACCTTTGAAATAATCCTGCAATTTCTTATAATTGAACGCTCCATCGTGGTCGGTATAAATACTTTGTGGTTGTCCTAATACTTTGAAACATTCTAGAAAAGCTTTATAAACATCTTCTCCATCTTTGTTTTCCATCGGCACAACGTGTGTCTTTTTACTGAAATTATCAATACAAATCAAACCATAACGCTTATAAGTTTCTTTAAAGGTGTCAGTGTCTTTCATCAAGCTAGTCATATCCATAATATCAATAGAATAAACAGCTCTCGCAAAAGGAGGTGAATAACTGTTTGAATTTTTATAATTCCTTCGTTGTTTGTTAGGTTGTTTTTTAACCCACTCCTTAACTTCATCTAGCGTTATTACAATACCTTTTTCTTTTGCTTGGTTGTAAAGGTCTTTAACTGAACCATAGCCTGACTCAAGGTCATAATACAGCTCACTCAAAACATCTTCTTTACTCATATTTAATATTAATAAGATTTTATTAATATTAAATCATCCGAATAGCACCTTTCTTACAATTCTTTCTCCTAATTCTACTTGTCTCCTTTCTTCCGAAAGTCTTTGACATTTTAAGCTTTTGTGGTGCTTACTTCTTATTGTATTTGTTGATAACATACTACCACATCTCTCACATTCGTATTCGTGACTGTTGCTTTTAAAGTAATTCTTAAAATAACCTTCTTCTCTATATTTAGCATTCAAACGGTCATTATGAGCTTTCTTCCTCAACCTCCGTTGATTTTGTAGCTCTTCGTTTGACTCAATTGAGTTCCACATCGCATCAAATAGGTCTTCATCAATACATAATTTTTCTCCGTTTTCTGCAACTAGAAAGGAATTCATCTATCTTATCTAATAAATATAAATATTTCTTTAAGTGATTTTTCTTTTAGGATAAAATCATTTGAAAGAAATATTTATTTATCTACTTCTTCCTGATGAACTCCTTGACCTTATGTATTCAATAGTCCTTTCCGAACTGGTAACACTAACGGGCGGGGAACTTTGTAAATATTCAACTGTTCTATCAGAGGGCACTGAACTTTGAACCGTTTCCGGAGGGCTGGATTGAACGTATTCACTCAATGCTCCTTCTTCAACGGGCAGTAACGCACTTCTTCCTGAACTTCGTCTAGAACTTGATGAAGATGATGATGGCTCATAAGATTTCTTAACATTCATTGGTAAAGAAGAACTACTCGCTTGGCTTTCTTCTGTTGCTACACGCTCCATATTATCCTCTTCTTCTTCTTCTCTTTGCTGTCGTTGCTCCCTCATTCTTCGTAATTCTTCTCTTCCTTCTTCGTATTCATCATTTCCAAACATACTATCAATCATTCTTCTCATTATGCTTCTTTCGTTTTGTCTTTCTGTTCCCCTCTCAACTGATTTATCACTGCTTCTTATACTAGATGCTTCACTAACTTCTTCTTTAAATGCTTCTTCTGGCGTTCTCATACTTTCACTAGCAGAAGAATTTGAAGATGAAGTTAAATTAAAATCCGTCTGTGTTGCTTTATCTGGTTTATCATTATCATTATTATTAATATTCATTCTCTTATCATACTTACTCAAATCAAACTCTTCAAAATCAACATCATCAATAAATATACCTTGCTGTGTTCGTGTCTGTCTTTCTGGTAATATCTTTAACCTTGTAGTTCTGGCTTCCTTTAACATTTGTTCATAAGTAGGGCGAAGTTTAAGCATTCTATATACTTATTTATAAAATACTTGCTAATGCATCTTGTGCTACTGCGAGAGCTACATCCTTGGCAACTTCTTTACCGGCATCCAATACAGCACCGCCTACTGCCTTTGCACCACTAACAATAGCAGAACCAATACCACCGCCCTTACCTTTTCCCTTTTTCATTTCTCGCCATTCCTTCATTCTACTTTGTAACAACTGGTCATTAACGTGGTCTGTCCATCTTCCACTTTCAATTAATCCTTCCAACACTCTTAACAAGTAATCTTTCTTGGTTTCTGACTTACCTTTTCCTTTTATTTTTAGTTTATCCATTTCTTCTTGCTGTTCTTTTGTTAAGTTTATTCCTCTTAAATGCATTTGAAATAAAATGTCTTCAAAATTTACATCCTTCTGTCTCCAACGTTCAATTCTATTGTTATAATCAATCATCTCCTTGTGTTTTCGCGATTGTGGTGGCACCTGCGTTTCAACATCATCATCTTCAACCTCTTCATCGTCTTCCATTTGCTCCTCCTCGTCACGGCTTCGCCCTGAGGATGCTACCGCATCGTCACCTTCAATTGGCATTTCGTCATCACCATCAGAAGCCATTGAATGAACCGGAACACCTGCGGGTAATGATTGAGAATGAACGTCAGCTAAATCGCTACTAGCGCTACTAACGACCCTGTTTCGCGCTTCCTTCATTCTTTGATTGTGAGCTTCCATTTCCGCCTGTATTCTGGTTATTTCATCAACGCTTAATTCTTTTCCATCCGAAAGTTCAATTTCTAGGGGGGTGTTGAATCCACTTGAACCAACAGCTAAAACACCCGTTGAGGTGCCCTGCTCAATACCGGCTTTTCTTAATTGTGCTTGTCTAAGTTCGTTTCTAACTTTGTCTTCTTCCTGCTTCTTCAATCCTAGAAAATCAACATTATCAAACTGGCTTCCGTATTGATTATTTCTAAATATGGTTGCTCGTCTGTCAATGACACTTTCAATTGAAGGTCTATTCGGATCGTCTTGACTTTCAATCATTCCTATCATTTCGTCATAAGTCGGACGTAATTTTATTTCAGATTTCAACGTTTTAATCATATTATTAATTTAGATTATATTTGCTATAATATTTTTTAGGTCGGATTGACGTTTTTCCAGCTCTTCTTTTGTTCTAAATGGCATCATAGGTCTCTCTAATTGTCTATTAATACTATCTAGTTCTCCTTGATAAAGTGCTTTCTTCTGATGTTCCACCCAGTCATTCCTTAACCTAATGTTTTTGGCTCTGTTCTCCGCTTCTTCAACTCTTAACTTCATATCTTCTAATTCCTTTTTACGCGAAGCAACACCTATTGTCTCTTCTAAATCGTAATATTTTTCTACTTGTGGAGCACGGTTAAACTCTGGCTTACTTTTAAACATCATTATTATTAATATTATTTAGATAAAAATAATATTAATAATTACTTATTGGGCTTCATAGTCTCAACAATATCTTCTGGAAAATCAACAATATATTTTTCAATGTCATCAAGAAACACTTTTACAGTTTCTTCATCAAGGAATTTATACCGATTATTGTTTAAATGCTCTTTCAGTTCGTTCAGTGGTTCTAGTTGTTTTGGAACAGGTCTTTCCGTTCTAATACACGCTTGCAAAACGATTAATTGTTTTATAAGTTCATCATTATAATTATAACCCTTCACATTTATTAAATAATGAATAACATAATTTTGAATTATGCTACATTTCTCATCTGTGTCAAATGTTTTCATCTTCATTAATTCATTTCTTACTATCTCTGCCCTTTCAAGATTTATCTCATCATCAGTTTTAAGATTGTTCATATCTATATAAGTATATATATTAATCTTTAAAACATACTGCTTTTGAACCTGTTAATTTGTTCAACCTTTTGTTGTTGTTTAGCTTTCCTAATTTCATTGTAATGCTGTTGTAAAAGTTCTGTTGCTGTTAATTGTTTAGGCGCTTCGTGTTCGCGTATGCAACGCGAAGCTTCGCGTTCCATTCTAACCGGCACACTTGGCACACTTGGTTTTGTTTCTGGTTTTGTTTCAACATTTTGTTCAACCTTGGAATATTTAGCTTTCATCTCTTCTTCAATTTCTTTTCTTAATTTCTGTTCAACCTTTGAACCATAACTCGCCTTTTGCTTATTTGCTGGCAATGTCTCACTTGGCTGTCCTTTACAATAATTAGGATGTGTATGTTTCAAGCTTTTCGGGGTCATTTTTTTCAAACAAGCCTGACACTCAACCAGCTCCACCACTTTAACTGTTCTCGCTAATTTCTTTGGTGTTGCTTTCGGTTTTGCTTTTGGAGTTGGTTCTGTTTCTCTAACTTCATCATTTTCTTTTTTAACGACTTCTTCATTTTGTTCGGGTTTAACCTCATCAGATAAAGCTTCGTTGGCTTCTTCATTAACTTCATTACTAACAACCTCGGGCGCTTCTTCATTTTTAACCTCATCAACCTCTTCACTCGCCATTATTTAATATAGTATATATTTTTCTAATTAGATAATTCTCAACCCCTGAAAAATGTTAAACTGAAAGAGCAATCAACATTGTTAAAATTAACTGTTTTGTTAAACTCGTCAGAAAATCTGAAATTGCACCTGCGTAGAATTTTATTACTACAATCAACATAATCAAACTCATTAACTTCATTATCAGTAATGATACCTAAATATGGAACAGTAACAGGGATTTTCTTTACTATTGATGAATTACCAGCTACCGTCAATTGATTGTAGTTGCTTATTTCGTTACAGTGTAAATAAAGGTTTTTAATCGGAACTAAATCAAGAAAGCCTGACACGAAGGGTAAAGCAATTCCGTGAGTAGGTGCATTGTCAACAATATTTAGGACTTTGTTTATTGAACGTAAATTACTAACATCAATACCTGTAAATTGGTTTTGATTGGCTATTACTTCTGCTTCTGTAAGAACATTGAAGATAAGATTAGCATAATTAACGGCTATTTGAATTTTGTTAAGTTTTGTGTTATATGAAACTGTGTAAGTGTCGGTTCTAGCAACATCAGGATTTCTACTGTCAAAATAATCATTCAACCAAAATTCAATTCGTTCAGCAAGTTCCACGCCGGAATAATTACCTTCATCAATTGAAAAGATGCGATAGTCAATGATATCAGGATTTACCCCGTTAGGGTCTAACTGATAAAAATAAAGACTGTCATTAAATCCTTTTTGAATTGAAAACCAAGAATGCGGGATGCTCACTTCGTGAATTATACACTTTATGTTATCTTCTAATTGAACTGTTTCGGGCAAGTCAATAGTAAAATCGGATGACGTGCCACTGACTTTATAACTACTGTCAATATATATCTTCTTAAACTTTAACATAATAATATAAAATGTCTGAGAAAAATAATTTATAAGTTTTTTTTTTAATGCATAGAAACAAAAGAAGAAATGAAGGTATATTATATGAAGCGCCTAATACAAGAAGCAAGATACATAATGAAGTTAAAGAAGAACTAGCAGGGAATTGGTCTTTTCTAACTGATACACAAGGTTTAAGGTTAGCGTATGAAAGCCCAGACAGGATCTATAGAAATGGAAGTCAGTTATACATTGCTGGGACAAAAGACCCGTTTGATTTTTATGATGATTCAAAACTACCGTTTTATCAGACACGGAATACAAAACGTTATAAAGATGTTGATAAATTTATTAAAGATGATGCTATTGAAATAGACGGTGAAAAACATTACGGAATTACTGATATAATTTCACATTCATTAGGGTCGGCGGTAAGCGCTCAAATAAATGATGATTACGGCAACATTTTTAGAACGAGAAGCTATGGCTCGCCTTTTGTATCAGGACAACGACCAGATGAGACAGGAACAAATTTGAGAATAAGAAAAGCCGGAGACCCAGTGAGCGCTTTTGATGGAGGCAGTTTAACATTAAACAGCAGTTCGTTAAACCCGTTTGATAATCATAAATTCGCTGATATCGCTAACGTTCATAATAAAACCGGAAATTTACCGATAACACAAGAAGAATTTTTACAACAGTTTGATTAAAAAATCTCTATATTATTAATATAAAAATGACAAAAATAATATGTAATCAATGTGGCGGTTCATACATAATCCTTGGCAAGCTCAATTACAATGATGGAGGAAATTATGACGAAGCACGAATGAAACACCTAAACACAAGAAGACATCAAAAATATTTAGAGGAACGTTATGATGCTAATCCTAAATTTTGGGATAAAGTTTATAGGGAAAATGTCAAAAAGATAAACAAGATGAATAAAAATCTAAATAATATAAATAATGTTTCATTACAAAGCGCAGACTTACGAACAGATGGAAAAGACGAAGCCAGAGAAGAAGTTTAAACAGAACAGCTATGAAGAAATGCGAAAGTTAGTTGAAGAAAATGATGTGGAAAGACCAGAAATAAATAGTATAGTTAAGAACAAGAACACGAAGTTTCGTGTTGCATACACGAACAAGAAGAAAAACAGTAATGAAAATACATATAGTTTTAAATTATTTGATTAAATATAATTATAAATTATATTTAATTAAATTTTCTAATGGTGTATATATACAGATGGAAACTTTTTCGCCAGAAGATATTCTAATTGATAACCTTTCATTTAAATTGAATAAAGGTAGTTCATACATTACTGACCGTCGTTCTGTCTCATTTTTTCCTTCAACCTCTAACGTGTATAAACCGTCATCGGGGGCAAGAGTATTAAAATTTTCATTGAATGGTGAAGATAATACTTGGTTAGACCCACAAAGTGTAAGAATATTTTTTACATTGAGTAATAAAGAAGGTGGTAATTTCAAAAAAATCCGTCCCTTATAATCTCCTTACTGCTTTTTCAGAAGAATGAGAATTATTGCCGGTAGTCAGGTTCTTGAAGACTTTGATAATTACAATCGTGTTCATCATATGTTTTCTAAAATGATGTCACAGGGAGCAAGACGAGATGAAGCAAATGAAGGCTTTGGTTATAGATATGATGATGAATTACTAACATTAGTAAATAACGCTGGTAATACTGCCTTGACTTATGAAGTTAATTCTAATTGTCAAGGGTTTTATAATGAAATGACTGTTGGTTTTAAACCTTTATGTGGTCTATTTTCACAATTTAAATATTTACCGTTAAAATATATGGGTAATTTAACAATTGAATTAGAACTGGTAACAAATGCTACCGATTGTATCATTAACCCTAATGACTTTACAACAGCTGGTGCAGACGGAGCATTTCCAACAGCGGATATAGTGAATCGTTTTACGGATAATGTAGCGGGTGATGTAGGCAAGGCAACAAAGACATCTATTGACTTTGAAATTTCCAACCCAAGGGTTGTCTGTGATTTGTGTAGCTTAGACAATAATTTAAATAACGAATACAGTAAACATTTGCTCGAATCAAAAGGGCTTCCCATAACTTATACAACTTTTATTACCCAGTCTCAAACTGTCAAAGGCTTAACTGATATAAGTGTTCCAGTTATTCGCTCTGTATCTAAACTTGTTGCCACGTTTGTTACATTCTATAAGAAATACGACCCTCTTGTTGAAGCAAGTCGCCCAAGCACTGGTTATGAATACTGCGACAAAGAATTTTGTAGGTTTTATCATCCACATCAACAACACGACGCATTAGACCAAGGTATATATGACAAAAACAAAGATTTAGAGTTCCAAATTCAATTAGGTTCTAAATTGTATCCTGAATATCCTTGCAATTCTATTACACAATGCTTTTATCATTTACGAAAAGCACTTAACTTACCAGTTTTCCATCAACATAGTCTGAATATTAACTTTAAACAATATCGTGACCGTCAATTTATTTTCGCCTTCTCTTTTGAAAAAGTTCCCGACAGTTCATATACAGGAATTAACACAAGAGCCGGACAACAAATGCTATTAAGAGTTAAACCAGCAGGAGCAACAATTCCAGCTAAAGAAATGCCCGATACGATGTATATCACGATGCTTTCAGAACAGATACTTGAAATTAAGGACCTCGGCTTGAAAGTGTATGATTAAATAAACATTGTTAAATTAATTATCTACATTAATTTAATAATGACGCTCACATTGAACAATACGAACACATTAACAGCTAATAATATTGTTGTTAATGGAACTGCCTTAAATGATTTATATGCCACAAAAGCTTATGTAGATACTGAAATAGCAAACTCTGGCGGAGGCGGTGGAGGTGGTGGTATAACACAGGCTGAGTTAGACACGCAACTAGCACCGATTATAGCAGTTAATGATGGACAGAATTTAGTAATTACTGATATTAATAGTAATTTAGCAAATAATTTTCAAACTACAACACAATTAAATAATAATTTTTATAATAAAACACAGGTAGATAGTGCTATTGCAGTCGTGGATGGTAAAGCATTAACAAATTTTAATGGTATAAACGCTATTAACACAAATTTAACTAATAATTATAAAAACAATACTCAGTTGGATACTGATTATTATACGAAGGAGCAAATTGACTCTAATAACTGGATTGATAATACAGCATTAGCACCATACGCAACAACAGCAACATTAACAGCAAATTATAAGAACAATACTCAACTTGATAATGATTATTATACAAAGACTCAAATTGATTCTAATAACTGGATAGATGCAACATCATTAACACCGTATGCTTTAACTTCTACTTTAACAAGTGATTATTTGACTTCTACACAAATCGGAGTATCATATTACAACAAAAGCGAGGTAGATGGATTAGTAGCAGGAGCAGGAGGAGGAGTTAGTAATCCTATTGAATTAGTAGATGCCAATACAAGTATTGAAAGATATGTTAATTCCACAAAAGCTAATACATCATTAGATTTAAGAACTGACCAAGAAGCAATAAGATTAGTTTTAGGTGCTGCAAATGATGGAGATACTGATACATATGTTGAATGTAATAATAATACAGGTGTCACAATGATTCATAAACCGTTATGGCTAAAATCAAATATTAATATGGATGGTTCATTACTGAATGTATTTAATAACGATGGATTTACATTTTTTAAATCCACAACTGACGCAAGTAATGTTTTAACAGTGAAAAACGCACAAGGATATATTAAAATGCATTCATTTAATATTAACGCTTATAATACATCAAATGATAGTCAATCATTATTATTATTGAATACAGCAACAGCAGGAGGAGCAGTATATTGTAATAATTTAGGAATAGGAGCAATAGCAGGAGGAGCTACCCGATTAAATGTAGCGGGTGGTGGCAGTGCTAATTTTTCAGGTAATTGTAATTTTAATGGTTCCGATAATACATTTAATAATAATATTTTAATAAATTCAAGGGGAAGAATATATCAACAAGCAAATGCTAATTTTTCATTAAATCATATTGCAACAATAGAACAAAACTTTTGTATCCAAAGTAACCGGAGCGCAGACCCGACTCCATCAGATATATTTATAAATTTAAATGATACTAGTAACATAACAATGAATAAACCGACAGTATTCAATGATATAGTTAATACAATAGGTAAATTAACAAGTGAGGGAGAATTTGAAGTGGATGTTAATGTATCAGGAACACCAGAGTTTAGAGTTGCTAATGATATTATATATATGTATGGAACTAAATTTGAAATTACTAACACAACAGCGGCAGGCAATGTTGAAAGAATATATATGAGGAATAATGATATAGACGGTGAGACTTATTTACAAATACAGAGCAAAGATGTTTTAAAAGTTGATACTAATGGTATAGATATAATTGGTGATATTAGTTATACTGGATCAATTGGACCTAGCAGTGATAAGCGTCTTAAAGAAGATATAAAAGAAATAAATAAAAATAAAGCAGTAGAATTAATAAAATATATAGTTCCTAAAACATATAAATTTATTGATAACGAAAAATACGGCGATAGGTCTTGTTGTGGTTTTATTGCTAATGAGATTATGGAATATAAAGGATTTCCGAAAGAATGGAGTAACATCGTTAGAGAAGGAAGAGACGGATATTTAAAGTTTGATTATAGTATGACAACGCCCATTCTTTGGTCTGCTTTACAATATGCTCTTAATGAAATAGACGATTTAAAGAAGGAAATAAAAAAGTTGAACCGTTCTACATCTCCCAAGGCAAAAGCAAAAGCGAAAAGTAAAAATTAAGTATAAAATAAAATAAAATGTCTAATGAAATATATGGGTAATATATTTACAAAGAAGACTAATAATGATAATTGTTATGTAACTGAAATAAGCAACATTAACGAAGATGAACTGGATTTAAGCAATATTGATAAATTACAAATTAAAGTGTTAAAGGAAATTATTAAAGATGTTAAAGAAGTGAAAGATAAAAAGAGTGATAAAATACTTTATCGTTTTCCCGTTCAAATATGTAACCATTCATTAATATGATTAATAATATTAATTAGATTATTAATATTATTAATTGTCTTCATTATTTTTAACTTCATTATTCTTTCTTTCTTGGAAACCATCATAACCACTTCTATTATCGTTTCTTCTTCCTTCTCTGACATTTCTTTCTGCCCTATATTCACAATAATAATAATATGGAAGGAAAAAAGGTAATATGATAGGGTAAAAAGGAACTAATAAACAACAACATATTCGGTCAAATAATTGATGTCCATCGTGATTCATTGCTATTATAAGGCTTGTAGTCTTTAAGTCTTTATTTACTCAATAACTAATTTAGCATCAAATCTTTTGTAGAACATATCATTGACATCCGGCTTCATAAGATTGATGAATAAGAAACTATATGGTTCTTCCGTGGCTATGTTATAAACTTCAAGTAATAATTTTTTAGCTTCCGCTAGGTTCTTTGCATCAGCGACCGTTGATTTCTTAATCAAGACGGCGCTTAATTCTTCTACCATTGTTTCAATCTCTTTATAGTTTCTCAAACGGAAGAAAAAAAGCTGTCTTGAATTGACGCGTATGATAGGACTTAACGAATTGAATTTTTGAGTAGCTGTTATAATACATATTGCTTCATGTCTTCCACGAACGTATAATTGATTAAGTAAAGGTGAGTTTCTTGAAAATTCTTTTGAATCTGCAAAATCGTCCACTATTATCAATATTGAATGTAATTGTTTATGTTCGTTCTTCTTTTGATATTCAGTTATTTTATGTTGTCTTGATATAACTGCTTCTAGTTCTGATGGATTGTATTCATCAAAGAAACATTTTTCTTTTTCTGTATCCACCTTCAATTCTGTTTGTATATATCGTTTAACAGGAGTCCAGTTAGGGTCAATGGAAACCGAAGGAGACCAGACATAAACGCTTGCGAAGACATCTCTGTAAATGTCCAGAATAAGCGACTGTAAGAGAATACCTTTACCGCTTCCCGATGGACCTGTTATAATCATTGAGAACGGTAATTTAGGTGCTACTTCATATTTAGATTGTTTAAAATCGTATTCTTTAACGTTTATAGGTTTGACTATTGGAATATTACTCATTAATAATATTTAGAAATTAATTTCTATTAAATAGTGGGTAAAGGACAGTCCCCGTATTTTTTGCACCCCTTGTATTGCCAGTGAAATAATCTATATCGTTATAAATACTTACACGCGAACAGAGTAAGATATTATAACGATGAATTCAGAATTCGTTTTGGAGAAGAAGAACCCCTATGGTATTGTTAATAATTATTTGTAATTATTAATAATATAAATGAGTGATACTAGTAAGAATTCTAGTAAGAGAGGATTTCGTATTGATACAAAAGGAATATCTTGCTTTCCGTGCAGATGTAAAAAACAACTTTATCATAAAGAGACTAAAACAACAACGGAAAATAGTATAACTACAACGAACACCATTGAAGACAGAAGAAACATAAAATTCGGAAGTAGTAGAAATGTTAGTCCAGATGTAATATTTAAGCCAGAAAGTGTGTTGCAACACGGAAGCGTTGAAATATGCGATACAGGCTTTGGTTCAAAAAGTATTACACCAGAAGAGCTAGAAGAGAGAATTGACAAATTGGAAACAACTATTGAAGATGTAAAGAAAGATGTTGATGAATTAAGATTACAAAAGCTAATAATAAGTTTGTAAAATAGTATAATATGAAGAAAGAAGATTTTAATTTTGATTTCAGTGAAAAGCCCAGAATAACAGGAGAAGAAGGGAAAATAAATAAACAGTGTAGCGTTTGTAATGGATTTAAGGAATTGTCAGAGTTTAGACATAAGAAGAAAAACGGTAGGATGAATAAAGCGTGTAGAAGGTGCTTGGATAGGTCTCGTGAATATTATATGAGGAATATAATTATGTTACAAAATAGTAACATAGCAGACGAAAATAGTTAACATTAATTATAATAATAATTAATGCTAATTAGGCTAGTGTTTCCAATCACCTATACCGTGCCAGCATTTCACTAATCCACTTTATAACTTCAATATAATCAAAATAGTCTTTTTTTCCGCTAGCGTGATGTTTTATGTATTGATAGAATAGATTTTTTAAAACATCATAGAAAAGCATTCTATCATTTCTATAATGAAAAAACTCATCTTTTAGGTCAGTTTCATCAAAAATAGAATACCCTTTACTAGGACAACCTTCTGAAAACCATTTTTTATATTCATCAAACCCTTTCAAATAATAAGTGTCATTAACAAACTTTACAAGCATCCCTTTCTTACAGCTTTCCGACTTTCTAATTAATTCTTTCATATAGGTTTTCTTATCTTTCAATGTTTTTAGTTTGTTGTATTTGGTGTCTAGATGATTGTAAATAAAATTAAACAATTTTGCCTCTTTACAATATTCTTTATATTCTTCCTTTTCATATTCTAGCTCACACTTCATCATATCAGAACATATATGACAACTCAGATAAGATACAATATTATTAACAGTTCTAGCATCAAAAATCAAATTTAAAACTGTTGTCTTTCTAATCCTATGACACTTACAAACATAACAATCCTTATCAAATTTGAATAAGCTCATAATCTCTCTTAATATACTATGGCTTTTTGTCTTTAAGTCCTTTTGTATCATTTTATTGAAAAAATGCCGGAGGGAAGACAGACGGAAATAATTAATATTATTTTATAAAGAAAATTTACTATTCTCATTGTTGATGATTAATGTAGTCTTGATGTTTCTTGCTTGTTTCGTGTCTAGTTTTATCTACCTTCCTAAACGTTGAACCACAATCGCAAGTTATGGTTTCCTTTCTTCCTTGAAGTATTCTATCTTTGTTTTGGTGGTAATGCTCGCTACTTTTTTGCTTTATATAATCTCGGTTTTGCTCTGAATAGTTCTTTCTCTTGTTTTCATAATCTTCTTTATTGTCGTGTTTCCATTCACTTATTGTTCTTCCTGCAACGCAACGATTAATACACTCATTGCTTTTGATATGATAGCCCTCTCGTCTTAATAACTCGTCTCTACTGTTGCAAGGGAAGTTTTCAATCAGTTCAATTTTGCAGTTCTCATATCCAAACTCATCAAACAAACGGTTAGCACTTGTAATAGTATTCCATTTCTTAGAATTACGATGATTATATCTATGTCTTGCAAACCTTTGACTTAAACTTTCACAAGTAGAACCGATATAGCATTTATTATATCCTACATCTACGATTTGATAGATTTTACCATTCTGATATTTACTAGTCATATCCCTATATATCTAATACTATCTTTTCTTTAACTCATTCACCAGATAATGTCCAAATGGAAGACTTTTTACACTATCTATATAGTAGCGCTTATTGTCATATGAAGAAAGACTTTGCTTTATCTGGTTTATGGTGTATATTTGGTGGTTCTTGCTTCTTATGGTATTGAAACTAACCTTTTCAGATTGTGTCGTTTCTAATGTCTGCTCGTATTTCTTGAAAGTAAGGGTGGATTTCACTTTGTGTTTTACTATACCCTTTGATTTCTTTTCTTCCTTGTCTTCCTTATAAACCTTGAATGCATATGATTTAGGTTTCAAGCCTATGAAGTGTGTTATTATTTTTCCTTGACATTCGTCTTTCATTTTACCCAAAATTTTCTTATTAGTCGGGTCATAACATTTGTGATTTTTGTCATAATCGCTAAAATCCATATGTTTAGATATGCTTTTGAAATCGTCATATACATCTTCTGTTTGTGTATGTATAACAAAACTGTCTGTATCAGTATATATTAATTTTATGTTGTCCTGATACTTGTTTTTTAGTATGTCATAGTAGAAAGAGTACATATGTAATTTAGATAAGTCCAATATACTCATTCCAACATAAATAGGTTTATTCAGCTTGACTGTTTCTTTTAGCTTTTCAACTCCTACAAGATTTTCATTTATGATATGTCTGTGTTTGTAAGTGGGATTATTCACGCATTTTTGAAATCTTTCGGGGGTATCAACCAGTTCAAAATTTATATGTTCTCTCACATTTTCCATAGTTTTTCCGTAGCAGGCGTTATTCATTAATTTATACATATCCTTTTCAAAGTCCGATGTGGCTTGTTTTCTCTTGTCTGTGTTGAAGTCAATCCACGGTTTTAGCCATTGTTTCTGCTTGAACTCTATAACTCTATTAACCTTTTTAAGTTTCAAACCTTGTTTCAAATAGTATCTTAAAAGGTTAATGTGAAGAACATAGTTGGATTTGTCATTTACATTCAATATTAATTTCTTGGTCTTTTCATCTTTTGGGTCTACACCTACAACTTCGCCGTTTTTATAGGTTTTGGTATAAGTTTTTCTGTAAATGTCTTTTTGTGCATCTGAAAGCATATCAGCAGTAACATTCATAATTTCGGGTGCTAGTGGGTAATCAGAATGTTTGTCGTGTAACTCTTGCGGATATTCTAAATCAACATCTAAAATATAGCCAGTGGAAAGGTCGGAATAATTTTTGATGTCGTCTTCGGTAAATTGTCGTTTAATCCATCTTATATCTTTATAAGGTAATTTCTGACACATCGCCAGACCGTAAAGATTGTTAGCGTCAAGGTAATTTATGTAAGAAGAGGGTTTGTTTTCATCGTAAAGTTCTTCCATATACTTATTGTTTGCTTCGGCTTTTCTGTGCGAGACCTGACACATTCCGCCACGAAGCCCTTTCTCAACCATTTTATAAATCTCTTCATCATAGATTAAGTCCAGTTTTATTCCAGTTTTTAATAACATAGCGTCCCAAGCGAAATTAGGTAAAGTGAAGTAGTGAGCGGGGTCAAGTTGATAGTCTTCAAGACATTTTGTTCTGAAATTTTCAAAAACGTCAGTTAATAGTAAAACGTCAGTTTGAAGGTAAAGGTCGTGATATTCACCTAAATTTTGTATGTTAAAATGTTTATATATCTTCTGTGCCCTTTCATATTCTTCTTGTTTTATATGTTCTTCTGTAAGCTTACTGTAAAATTCTTCTATTGGTGGTAATTCTTTTTCTTTGAACTTGTTGAAGTTATCAAAATAATCATATGGATAAACGCCTTTGTCAGTCAATAAGTCTAGACATTCATCTGATTTTATGTATTTACTCGTTTTGCTGTATTTGAAGTTGTCCTGCCAGTTGGTTCTTTTGTTATCGTTCTCATATTTCGTTAACTTTACTAGCTTGTCCAGTGAAGAAGATAGGAAACTGAAACTATCTTTGAACTGCAACTGTTTAAGTTCAAAAGTTACGAACTTTTCGCTGTTCTGTGCTATGACGCTTAATTGGTCTTTCTTTGTGTTGAGCTTTTCCAAGTTTGATATAATGAGATGTGCATCGTAGTTTTTAAGGTTATGGAAGAAAACGGGAATTTTAAAGTATCTGAAAGAAAAATCAAGATTGCATTTTACGTGTGCGGCGCCTCTATATTTTCCTGTAAAGTGGCAGTGGTCTCTTACTTTCTTTTGATTTTTGCTATCAGTGAATTTTTGATTACAAATGAAACACCGAGTAGCTTTTTTAAACTGTGCTTCTTCTTCATCTGTTAGGTCTAACGGTTTAACATCTGCCATTTTATCAAAAACATCTTCTCTTATTTGGTTCATTGTGTCGCAAAATTTATTCATACAGTCTTCTCCACGATATAGATAAGGTGTCATTTCATTCGTTATTGAGTTTACAACGTTTAGCATAAATCCAGAAGGCTTATGATGTTGATAAGTGCCTTTAATGCCTTCTTTTGAATGTGCTGTTAAACATTCAAAATCACCATATATTACATAAGGAGCTTTTAGCTTTTTGTAATGGTTTTTGAACTGCATTTTTTCGTGTTCTTCCGGCATCTGTGTAGATTGGACTTCATTAGCTAGACAACCTTTCGTGATGTGATTTGTTAAAAGCGTTTCTTGTTGAAAGCCTTTTTGACAATACATACAATCAAATAACTTTGCTTTGTGTTTATTGGTTTGAGAAAACATTAGCTTGTTGTAATCCTTGATTAAAACATAATGATTAAAAATGTCGTCGTGGTCTATTCGTAAAAGATTTACGTGACAAACTGGCTTTGAAATTGTTGTTATTCTGTCGGGTCTTATTGTTTTCTTTTCTTCATCTATGGTATAAACATTTATTGATATTGTTCTTCCGTTTATTTCTTCAAAATGGTCAATGTCATCATTGCAAACTGGATAATTCATATCATTCCATTTTATGAAATTGTCGCGTGCAACGCGAGGCTCGTTGCTCTCGCCGTCTTCATCAATATATTTTCTATAATGATACATTCTTTGAGGGTGGTCTTTCTTGAATATTTCATAAAACTTACATAAGACACAGTATCTAAAGCACATATCATCGTCGTTTTTAATGTTGATACAAGCTTTCTTTCTCATAATCCATTCGGGTAAATCAAAATATTTTCCTGCTCGTGTAGGGTCGTATTTGTCATAATGTATTGTTATTTTATGAATTTTTTAATTCTTAATCCTGACCTTTCTATTTGTTTTTCTGCTACTGTTATTTCTATGTCTTTGCCCATATTGTTTAAAGCATTTATTAAGTCTTCTTCATTGAATATATTATATCGTCTAGATTTTATTGAGTGTATTATTTCGTCTTCTGTTTCTATGTCGTCAAAAGCAATTTCAACAAAAGCTATAATTTTCATTGATTTGTGTTTTTTAAGGTATTCGTTTAGTTTTTCTTTTTGGTGTATGAAATAAGATAAGCCTTTCATATGAGGGAGTTTAATGTTAGAGATTGAATAGGTGTTGGCGTAAGATTTTAAAGCCGATTGTTCGTCGGTGATTGTGGCTTTTTGTTTAATGGCGTATTTCTTTAAAGCATTTCTAGCTAGAATGCCTTTGGATGCTTTTTCAAGGATTTTGAAGCGTCTGTATTGTGGAGTTTTGGAAACCTGTTCTAGTTTTGATTTTAATTTTTTCACGAGTGGCTTTTCTTTATTATATGGATATTCAACATCATTTATAACAACTTTTTTGTATTCCTTTTTACCTTTACGTTTTATGTTTGCTTGTTTATCTGAAAATAAGAAATTTAACACTGAACGGTACTCCCCTGACTCCATTATAATATAAGGTGCCTTTTCTTTAAGTGATTTTGGGCTAGGGTTGGCGTTGGCGCCTAGGATTTCTCGGATTTTGGTTGTAACGTTTTACTCGGAATGACGTTTTAAAATCTTGAACAGAATTTTTATGTTGATTATTATTGTTTTGATTTTTTGTGTAATCATTTTAATATTGTTTGATAATGAAAATGTTCAGTTTTCAACAATTGAGCCAAACGAAAAAACTTGAACCAAATGTCTGCGGGGGCATCGGGAACCGAAACTAGGGAGGTTTTAGGGTTTTGACTCTCGCGCGGTTGAGCCATTAGGGTAACAGAGCACACAACCACAACAAAACCACAACATCCCTGAACAAAACCTAAAAACCCTGAACAAAACCGAAAAAACCCTGAACAACCCTGAAAGCGCAAGCAAACTGAGGTCATCGCAATGCTTTTGACTGTTAAACAGTCGGATTTCCCGAAGTGTCCGCTCCAAGTTCTGAGACGGCTTTAAAAGCCAATCCTTTTCCCGAAGTTTCCTAAACAACCCTATCCTAAAACCGAGCGGGCTCGTGGCGTCTGATAGACGATGATGTCGATGTCTTCACAACCTCGGCGGTGGGCTCAAAATGAATAGTTATCTTATACTGTCAATGATTGTTGTCAAAAGCATTCGGTGACATTTCCTTTTCAAGCGGTTTCTCAAGGTGTGAGTGCGGTTTTGACTACCACCAATGCCACAGCATCTTTACAGAAATGGCACTGAGCAAGTCAAGCGATGATGCCTAGCAAGGTCTCACTCATCATATCATAGCATCTGAAAGATGCCCTTCACGAAGCGGTCTCTGGCGCTCCTGATTGGGACGATTTCCCCGAGTTTTGTGTGTCGTTTCCCCGAGGGATCGGCTATAATTAAACATAAGTGTCAGAATTTCCTGGGATTTCTTTCCCGAGGCGCGGGGTGCGGGGATTTATTGTATAATTAGTAGCAAAAGTCCTATTTCCCAACACGCGGGGTCTGGGGAAATTTTTATGGGGAAATCGACTTCAAGTTTCCCCGTAGGTGTTTTCAAAAACAGTCCTGTGGTGGTCGCTCCCTCCAACTGCTTACGCTCGATGGTCTTCTCCAAGGTCATTCGGAAGCCCTCCCAAGACATACGGGAAGTCTCGGTCAGGTAGCCTTTGTAGATAGCATATGTTGTCATTGCTCTCGCTGTCTCATTGAAGAGGTCGGTGAGGGCGATGGTCTGGTCAATCCTCTCAAAGAACTCGCTGTAGCATACCTTGCTGATAAAGTCGATGCGGGACGCCTCGTTGTTGGTAGCAAAGATGAATGCCTGAATCTTCTTACACTTCTCCACGGGGAGGTTGGCGATGACGTTGTCGATGCCGTTGGCGTTGATGAGCAACTCGGTCACCTGCTGGATGAACGTCTTGTTGAGGCTGAGGTCGGGGATGCCGAGGTTGAGCACGTGGGCGGTTGCCATCTGCAACTGCAACTGCTTCGCGTTGATCTTCTCATCCTTGCTTGTGGTTGGTGTAGAGCGAGCCCGCTTGCCACCGCCAACGATGGGAGCTCGTGTCTTGATGACAGCTCCATCTTTGATGCCCCATCCTGCGAGGGTGCGTCGGGCGTGCTCTTTCATACTCATCTCACCAGCCACGAGGTAGTCCAACTCTTTAAGGAACTTGGCTTTGAACTTGGGGAAGTTGAACTTCAGCGAGTCGCGGATGTCCTTGCTCGTGGCGGTGGTAGGAAGGGAAATCGTGTAGGTCTCGCCTGCGATAATGATGTTGAGTGTCAGCATCACTGTTTTCTTCTTTTCCTCCTTCTTCGCCTCCTTCTCCTCCTGTTCGCGCTTCTTCTTTTCTTCCTTTTTCTTAGTGTTAATCGCCTTGATCAGCTTTTTGTTGAGAGCCACCTTGCATTTCCAAAAGAACGTTGCCTTTTGAAGCGCCTGCTGGTGCAACTTGTTGAGCTCATCGATGTCTGTTGTTTTGTTCATCTCCTCCTGAAACTCGGCGTCGATGAACTCCTCAACGATAATCAGGGGGTCGGCAGACGATGAAGCAACTTCGGTAGTGGAGCCGGAACCATCGCCTGACGGGTCGGGGTCTTTGTCGCTGTCTTGCTTCTCCTGACCCTCGGTGCTCTTGTTGTCGTCCTCCTCGTCGGTTTCCTCGTCAGAAGAAGCTTCGTCCTCCGAAGCACTGGAAGCTTCAGAAGCAACCTCTGGCAACTCGGCTGGCGGGTAACCAGCGGAAGCGGTGGTGACTTCCTCGCCCTCTTCAACAACTGGCACTGACTGCTTGGGAGCCATTGCTTCAACAAAGCAAAGGACAAAGTGAGCTGAAGAATTTGAGATTGTACAGGATGCTTCGGGATGAATGCTTTTAATCAATTGCTGAGTCGTGACAAACGTTGAACCTGCATCAATTGAGCTTCGGCACTCCGAGCGTCCGACTGATTTATTGAAGAAGTCACCGTCGTCGTTGTAGATGTAGATGCAGATGCCGAAACAGCAAGACAACTGCCCTATGATGTTTAAGGACTTCAAGTAATAGAAACGTTGGTAAGAATATTGTTAGGGAGCTTTGGAAAAGTAGGATGAAAAATAGGAGAAATGAATGAAGGACGATGTTATGAGAATTGGAATGAATGTTAGGGAGTGAGTGTGAAAAATGAATGAGGGTAGAATGAATGATGAAAAAGTGCTGAAATAGGAGGGTAAAAAGGCAATATTGGTAAATAACCCCTAGAATCCCCCTCCGAATAATGAATAAGGTGAATGTGATGATGAAAACGAAGAAGGCGTGTTAGAATGTGAAATAACAGCGGAGGGGGGCAATGAATGATGTATAAGTCCTGAGAAACCCCCTTTTTACAATTTTTTCCCCCCCCCCCCCGGCCCCCCGCCCCCTTAAACCGTAAGGCTATGTCCTTTCAAAGTTGTTTGTTTGGCTGCTGACCCGGGAGAGGCCACTAGTGCCAAGGGTCTGCGAGGACCAAGGTTCCCAGATTTTGGTAAGGTTTCTGGTTTCGGTCACCCTTGTCCTTTTAGACACAATAGACAGAGCCCTATACCTACATCCCTTAATAGGAATTATTTAGGGGGAACCATGAAAGAGGACAAGGCTGGTTTCGGTTTGGGGTTTAGGGGTTCAGGGTGATGGAGTTTAGGGGTTATGGGGTTTAGGATTTCAGGATTTAAGGGTTTGTGGGGTGAGGGTTGGAGGTTAAGCAGTGTAGGTTCAGGCCACCCCACCAAACCCTCACCAACAGACCCCAATCTACCCAGAACATTGGCCTTCTGCTGTGCCTTTGTTTCCTGCGGCGGGGGCTAAGTTGAAAGGGCTTCTCTGACAGCTGGTTCGGTTACGGTTACAGGCTGAGGGCCTAGGGCCTTTATGTGCACCCTCCACACTCCATGCATCATACCGGAAGCATTGCCTCGCACCACGAGCCCTGTCTAGCAGTCCTTGAAACTCCCAAAGGCTCCATGTACCCATATAGTAGGTATTTAAAGGCCTTAAAGTACCCATATAGGGACCCCTTTAATGCCTAAGTACCTACTATATCGGCACATGGAGTCTTTTGGGCTGTAGGTTAAAAGCGACAACGCACTTCCCATGCTTAGGAGGATGACAACATCGGTGAGCCCAACGTAAGATTCAGCCCCCAAATCCCAGACCCTAAACCCCCAACCCTGAGCTCTTAGCTCTATCTAGGCTTCTGGAGTTCAACGGTGTGCAAGAATGTCCGGTGCTGGTCGTGCCGCTCTGCATCTTCGATTCGGAAAAGGATGCAGGTCAACCAGGGTTTAACTAGGTGGCAATTTGGGAAACTTGTTAATTCCCCTTTATGGTTCCCATAGAGGTACCTATTCATAAATACTTTTCAGAGCCCCAACACTACCACCCGGGTAAAGGGCCTGGGCTTGTCAATGCAATGGACGCGAGGGGTTGTGGGGACATCGGGGACGTCTGTCTAGGCTTCACAGGAGGTGAGTTCAAGCTGCAAGCTTTGGTTCAGGTTAGGTCCTGCCCCCTTACAGTAAGAGTCTATAATAGGGCTACTACTAAGGTCCTAACATATCTATATTATGAATTTACAGTAAGAGTCTATAATAGGGCTACTACTAAGGTCCTAACATATCTATATTATGAATATTATTCAACTACTACTGAGTGGGGGCCGTACCCAAGATTTAGGCTTCAGGGTTTGGAGTTCATGCTTAAGCTGCCGGCCTTCGATTGTGCACTGGGCCTATACCTATAGTCTCCATTGTAGTTCCTTTTTGGGGCTAGACCAATTTTATATCAAGGATCCTAAAAGGAAGCCCCAACAAGGAACTACAATGGAGACTATAGGTACACTTGACTTATACGAGGAGGCTCGTGCTTTTGGGCGAGTAGCGCTGACAGTCGCCACTGTACGACGTACGAATCACAACTAGGTTTAAGTCTATGGTATCCCTAAGCCCTAAACCCCTAAACCCTAAACCCCTAAACCCCCTAAACCCTAAACCGTGCACCTACCATGAACCCCAAAGCGAGCTTGAACCATGAAGCCTGAGCTCTAGACTCTCAGCCCTTGCACTTTCTCAAGCATCCGATCCTCATCGCCAAGGATCGAAACCTGAAACCGCACATACATGACTGCAAAGAGGACGGCGAGCGATCTCGTATCAGCTCGTCATGGGAAGGCTCGGAATGACCTGTTGAGGGGGCTTGGAAAAGCGCTTACACCCCAAGAAGCTTCTCTTGGCAAAAAGAAGATGAGCGAGGCTGACGTGTTCTTTCTTCATGTGGTTTTGATGGCTTCCATCCGAGCTCGTTGGAGCCAAGGGACCAAAGTCTCGCTTTCGACTCGCTTAGGGTTTAGTATGGGTTCATGATTTGTGCGCGCACACTAACGAGCCTCGTGATATGTCAGCTGAATTGACTTCGGAACGTCTTCACACACCTAGTATACATTGCAGTCTTACGTTAGCCCGTCGGCGAATACTCCAGAGTTGCAGGCCCCCGAAGCGTCGTAAGCATGTAGTGAGTTCCTTTCGTTAAGGCACATTCATTCGTAAAGGTGATAGATGAAGAAGACATGTAGTTTGAGCACTTTTACATTTAGAAGATGGCGGGATGCTAAAGAAACCTAAGAGCCGAAACAAACGAAGCCGGGCGCGATGTCGCACCTGCCTGTGCTGCCTGCATCCAAAAATACAGATGTTGCCAGCAACACAACAACTCTGAAACACATGAAGCTGGGACGTTCATATCCAAGACGTTGGCTTCTCTTGCTCTTCCTTGGAAGCTTTTTCGGTGATCTTCGTCAATTGGTCAGTCTGCAACCTTCTTGCAATCCGCCCCCAAAGACATCCCAGACTCTGCAAGCACAAATGCTGAGCCTTGCCTCGCAAAACGCACCGAATTATTTGGTGTACCAGAAGAAGAAGGCTGCAGTTAAAACGGTCACAGCTGTCGCTGAACAGCAGTTCAAGAAGTTCAAGCTGTCGGTTTTTCCGTTTGGCTCTTCCGTGACGGGACTCTGCGAAGGAAGTTCCGATGTGGACATGGTGTTGTTCTTTCCACGGGCTGGCCCAACGCCTCGCAAAGCCCTTGCTCAGCTGAAAAAAAAGTTTATGTCTCGACCCGGCGTGAAGGTCTGCCTTGCTTTGCTGATGAAGAGAGTGGAGAGACCACTTCTGCGCCTGGATATACAGGGTGTGGCCTGTGACCTTACGTGCCAGAATGCACTGCCAGTATTTAACACGGCATTGCTGCGAAGCTATGTGAACCTTCTACCTGAAATCCCGGTGCCTGGGTTTTGGAGTACCGTACTTTGTTTCTCTGTTGGGGACCGGTTCCTTAAAGGAACGATTATGACAAAGTTATACTTTTCGCTAAAGCTTAAACTGAACCCTAAACCCTAAACCTTTTTTGCTGGTTACTTCGAAGGGTTCTAAGGTGCTGTCCATGGTCATCAAGCGCTGGGCGAAGGCCGGCAACATTGGAGAGGTGGGGTATCCGAAAATTAGGGGGTGTATTCGGGTTCCTTTAAAGGGTTACTATGAGAGTTTCATTTAAAGGGCTCTATAAGGGTTTGGGGCTTCCGAGAAAGGGGGGTTACCTTGTTTTGGGTTTAGGGTTTAGTTTAGGTACGGCGCCCTTATAGAAAAGAACCCGAAGAGGGACCCTAATTTAGAGAATTGTCCAGGTTCAATCTGGAGCAATCTCGTCTTACGCTTGGACACTCATGGCGGTGCCTCGAGCTTCTTCAGTCTTTTTTTCATGAAGTCTCTATCCCTGCCATCCGACAACTCCTTTGGTACATGTTCTTGACATTCGGTGATTTTTCGTGTTTACCAGTCTCTTCGAACTCGAACGACACCCTCCGGAACAGCTCCCACACGGATCGCATGGTGCATCCCGTGGCTGTTGTGCAGCTTACTGTCATGTGCTGGCTTGCACTTTTTCGGAACTCGTCATGGCCTTAGCTACAAAGATGTGTGGATTTCATGTTGGAGGGCTAAACGCGAGGTGACGGAGGAGGAAACCCCCTCTTTGGACCTAATCTTTGCAGTGTGGCACACTTGCGTGCGAAGTGAACACTGTTTCCATCGATCGACTTCGTAGGATCTGACCTGCCGATCATGTCATCGTGCATTTGAGGCAAAAACGCAAAGTCGCTTGAGAAATGTTCTTTTGTTCTTCTTTACCACGATACCTCGACCATCCTCGACCTCCATCATGGCACGCGCCCGCGAGACTTCGTGGTTTGCATTCTTGGCCTTCGACGCTCTTGTTCCGGCAGTCGATGCGACCGCCACCAGCAAAAGAGCCGACTATTGCAACACAACAAATAGCAACAGCTGCAACGAGAAGCGGCACCACTAACAGCATCAACAAAGACCAGAACAAAAGCAAGACCAACAAAGCCGACCACAACCATGGCAACAGTACCAACAAACCTACCAACAGCAGCAACAACCACAACAACGGGAACAGCAGTAGCGACAGCCGCAACAGCATCAACCCAACAAAGAAACAACGCGCACAAACATAAAAACAGGATGCGAACGTGCCAACAAACAGGGAAACACAGAAAGAAACAAACAAACACCAGCAGCAAGAGCAAAAGCAACCACAGCAAGGATGAGATTAACTAATCCAAGGCGCAGCAAGAGCAGGAAGCAGCAGCACCAAGCACAAGGACAATCAAGCAGCAAACCGACCACGCGACGCAGACTTTCGAATAAGTTTAGAACTGCAGGCTTCACCACGGAACTGAAAGCAGATGGAGAAAGTGTTGCGTGCCAGGGATCTATGCTTGGCGTTCTTCTGCTTGGCTCTTAGGACTTTAATTTTTTGGGTTTCTATATGAACTAGAATAAGGGGGCTACAAGTTCACCTAGGAGGGGTTCTGAAGTCAGCCAAGTATGCATCTCGTGTTGTTCCCAGTCATGTTCTGCAAATTGCCTGTTCTTTCGCACGTCGAGCAACCAACGGCTCCAGATTGAAATCAAGCTGACTCTGCTTGTAACTTGTGACGGCAATTTGGCTCTGCCCTTGCCAACTTGCATCTGTGACCGCTGGAAGAGACTCACGGTGCCTTTCATGTTGGAACGTTTCCAAGGTGTACTACCTGCAGGTCTGTCATGGCTTGCCTTCCCTTCACGCTTTGTCTCCATTCGGAGATCTACGTTCAGAAGCAAAGATCGGGAAGAAGAAGAAGAAGACGACATTTGCCCTTGGTTTTGAGCAAAACGCAACGAAGCAGAAACTGAACCATTCCGTGGGAGATGTGCTGGGTGGCTTTTTTGAGCTTCCCGGCTTGCTATCCTATCATGCCCTCTTTTGGACTGTCATCCTTTCACCATGTTGAGCTGTACATACTGAGGCCTGTCAAGAGAACCCATAGGTTGCTTTGACATGCAGCAAGGTTTTACTCGGAGCAGTTCGACTGGGGCAATGAGGTGGTATCCGTGAGATTGGGGAAGCGACTTCCGGCGAATGATTCTGAGTTCTCCATGCTGCCGAGGAAGGAACCCAACGGATACAGCGACATACTGAAGATTGAGGACCCCATTGAGATCAGTCGCAACCTGAATTTTGCATTGTCCAAGAAGTCTTCACACAAGATACGTGACCTGATTACATGTGCCTGCAGCACGTTGAAGGGCGGTGGATCTCTCGTAGATCTCCTTCGGAGCAAGCATGGCATCGCGCTCAGTAATCCCACGGCGGTGGGAAAGCCGTTTGCAAACTTCCGGAAACTTATTGGCTGTAGACTCAACTTTTCAACCTTTGGGGTTCTCATAAGGCAGTCGATTCTGAAAGTTCCAACTTTTATTTCCTTGGGTTTTGGGCCAGTAAGGAAATATCGTCTATCTACTGGTGAGATGGCTCAGTCCATGACCAGGAGTCAGAAGTCTGAAGCCAGGTATCGCTGCTTAGAGTGCTTCCGCTGCTTTCCGGATATGACCAGCATGCAGCAGCACCAGCAGGCCACCAATCATTCGGGTAGCCTCATCTTATGCAGCGTCGACCCGCTGCCGCCGGAAAACAAGACAAGGGTTCGGGGGAATTGAAGACCTTAGATCCTGAAACCTTAACCCCGAACCTCTTAAATCCTAAACCGTCGAACTTGAACCCTAAACCCTGAACCCCTAAACCCTTAACCCTTAAATCCTAAACCGTCGAACTTGAACCCTAAACCCTAAACCCCTAAACCCTCAACCCTTAAAGCCTAAACCGTCGAACTTTTGGAGCACTCCGCTCCTTGGGAATAAGGGCTTATTCGGGTCCGAGGTCTCAGCTCTGGAGCATCCGAATCTTAGGCATTCAAGGTTCCCAGAGCCTCCAAAACCTCTTCATTAAGGAATATACCTTAAATCCTGTTAGGATCCCTACTATAATTTAAAGTATATTCCTTAATTATAGTGTTTTATAAAACACTAATTTAAGGTATATTCCTTAATTAAGGGGTTTTGTAGTCTCTGGGTTTCTTTCTACGGTTTCGGTCTCAGGATTCGGGTCTAGGGTATACGGTTTCGATGGAAGGGCTTGGGGCTGGGATGTTCGAGTTAGGGGTTAGGGTTTAGGGTTTAGGGCTGATGAGGCTTTGGGTTTGGGTCTAGGTTCAGGGTTTGGGGTTCAGCTTTGCTGGTGAGGAGGCGAAGCACTCAGAGCCTGGAGATGTATGTACTTCAATCATGTGGGGTGTATTCTAGACCTTAGCTTTGCCCCCCCAAAAAAACCTACCCTTCAAGGGCATACATATATAATTAGATTTGCATAGATATATATATATATATATATATAAGTAAGTAAGTAAGTAAGTAAGTAAGTAAGTAAATCTTAATAAGGAACCCTAAGCAGGAGGGTTTCCGGCTGGTCCCCAAACCTAAACCCAGAAAGCCCAGAGACCTAATCCAGGCAAGCGCGCTTTAGGCGAGTATAAGGTTTAGGGTTTGCGGTTTAGGCTTCAGGGGTTCTAGGTTTAGGGTACAAGGGTTTTAGTGTCTAGGGATTGGAGATTAGAGTTCAGCCCTACACCGCCTGGCATCTTCCAGAAACTCGGAAGCAACCTGTTGCAGATTTGGCAAAGACTCCTCGATGACTAGTGCTACATCCTTTCACAACTCCTGGAGCACAGCCCTAAACCCTAAATGGGTAGAATGACGAAGCAAGCAGTTGGGATGACTGCCAGGTTTCCCAAAGGGCTCTAGGTACCTACAGCAGCTGCTGTTTTGCCCAGCGACTCCAATATCGCTTAGTTTAGGAATATACCTTAAATTTAAATTATATTAGGGATCCTACCCTGAATTTGAGGGATATTGGCGTCTTTGGGTGGTTTGGGGCAGGTAGCCCCCTTTGAGCACAAGGACTTTGAGGGTCAGGGACACCTCAAGCCACCGGCAAACTCTTGATAGTGGATCCCCTTGTTTGGGGCCCTGAACTACCGAAGGGTACTTTATGGGAACTTTTTAAGGGATCTAAAATCTTTGGATCTAAAGGAACTCTTAAAGGAGCCCTCAAAATGGCAATGAGGGTACTTAGGACCCTTTCTGATTTCATTTCAATGCAGGCTTCGGCTCTGGAAGAGACCCGTGAGTCGGATGCCCAGGAATTCTGCAGGGTTCAGGGAGAGGGTGTAGGGTGTGCGGTGCCTTCTTTAAGCATGAAAGTTGTTTAAGTTTCCATGAAAAAGAAAATTTCTGATGGTGTATCCTTACAGTAGCTTACACTAGGTTGCGGTTGGATAGGCTTTTGACTTTGAGGTTCAGTCTAGGACCCTAGGACGTAGGACTTGGGGGATAGTCCTGATGGTTCCTTGTTAGGCTGAAATAAAGTGAAGACTTTGCAAGGTGCATGCTTGCGTTCAGAGTTTGGGGTCAGGGTTTAAGATTTTGTTTAGGCTTCTTCGTTCTATAATAACGTCTGGTAACCTTGGTGGCGAAGCTTGCCGGCATCGTAGCCGGTTTGTCGTGATAGCTCATAGCACTTCACCTTCATGACATCTGACTCTGTGCCTGGCCGACAATCCGCGAGCATCCCCTGTGTAGTGGGTGCCTGGTGGTATCATCTCTGCATGGCCCCCTGCATGCTACTTCACTGTCTAGTTCGAAGCCTTCTGTATTTGGGACAAAGACTTGGTCTATCAGCGGCGTAGACTTCACAACGATGTTGCTCTTGTAGGCCAGCCACAAACACTAACACCCAAACCTCATGAAATCTCATAAGCCATCTTACTCCTGTACCTGTACGCCCTTATGCCGATCTAGTCCAAACCTACTTAGGAGACCCCAGTGGCAGGATTTAGCCCCAGCTGCTTCCCGGAACATTACTCCCGACCCATTCCTCAAGTACTTCCAACCCATTCCCGAATCTTTCCAATCGCCACCCCATCATCTTATATAGACAGGACACGTCTGCACTGAACACCTGAACATCACCTTGACTTCATGTATATCTTACACATTAAACGACAGAACCGCCAGATCGCAACCAGCACCCTGAACCCTCAAGCCCCAAACTCTAAGCCACAAAGAAGATTACCCCGTCCCTCTTCCGGGAAAAGAGAGTTTGACCCCGACGCATCAAATCTTTGACCTAAACCCCTGACCAAAACCTAAACCTCAAACGCCGGATTTGCTGAAGCCCTCGTTTCGCAGTGAGGGTGAGATGGATGATGAGAAGGAGGAAGGGCACATGTAAACACTAGCAACAGTGTAAGGGCATTCTGTAAACTAGCGGTCTGCTTCGGACTTGAGTTTAGGGTTTAAGGTTTAGGGTTTAGGGTTTAGGGTTCCGAAGAACGCCTTCTGCATGAAGAAGAAGAAGCAGAAGCTGTCGTTTAGGGTTGAAGGATTAGAGTTTGGATCGTGAAAGCTTGGATACAGCCTGATGGTGCCGCTAAAGCCAATAGCAAGGCCCCTAAACCCTAAACCCTCATCCTAGTATAGGAATTCTAACTGTTCTGCAGTTCGAAAAGGGCCCATTAAAAAAAAAACAGAGAGTCTCAATGTGCAAACCGCAGAGGTCACCGTCACGCCCAGAGCCTCCGGAGGACCAAGGCTGGGCTGCGGGACACATTGAACATAGTATATGTAGACCTTGATGGGGTTCCTATACAGGTACCTTACGCCTGAGTTTGTAGCATTTGGGCACATGGACCCTTAGGAACCACATTTGTTAAGCCCTGTAGTTGGAAATCCCATGTTGAGCAAGTATAGACAACGTCCGTTCGCGAGTGAGACGGCATCGTTGTTTTTTTGCTGCGGCTGACCCTAAACTCAAAATCCTATAAACCCTGAACCCAATTACGTGCCTTCAGGCTCAATGCTGAATTGTAGATCTCCTGGTTCAAGGTTTTGGGGCTTGTGGAGACGATGGCGTGAAGGGCTGTAGGCCTGGAATCTGCTTGAGGGTCCGTGGGTTGTCACAAGTCGTTTTAGGACTTGGGGCTTTCTAGGTTTAGGGTTTAGGGTTTGAGGCTGCCGGGGATAGGGTTTAATGTTTAATTTTGCTGAGGGGCCAGGCTTAGGGCGAGCTAGTTGATAAAGAAGCAGGGCAGCCGGCGAGCCCTGCCCCCTGAAAAGCCAGTGTTCAGGGATGGGTCTGGAGTCAAGAGGAGGTCTCCACTTATTGCGAACTCCGACTGCGCTCAACCCTATTCCCTGAGCCTTACCTGGACCCCATAAGTATGTAGAATAATAGCCTTTTATATGTGTTGGGCCATGATTTCACATACTTTTGGGGGGTCCAGGTAACCCCTGAACCGGCACCCTCGACCCTGAAATCGCCAATCCTCGACCCCTACATCCGAAAGCTTGGAAACACCAGACCCAGAACCGTGAAAACCCTAGACCTACAAGAAAAACCTTACGCCGCGAACCTTCAAATCCTGAGCCTTACATCAGTTTTCAGTTTGGGGATTTAGATCCAGTTTCGAGATCAGCGTTTAGGTCTTATGTTTACGATGTAGGATTTAGGATTAAGGCTTTGGGGCTCTTTCAGGAAGCCCAACATTCCGAATTAATTCATCGTCTATTGTTCCCAACCTTCCCGGGCCTCGCGAGTACAGACTCTACTCAGATTGAGGATTGGAAGATGCTGAAAAGCTATCCTCCACGATCTGGACCGACCACACCCCCTAAGCCCGAAGCGGGTTTATAGCTTCATGGATCGGCCCTGGACCCCAAACCCCCACGCATTTTGGGTCTTGAACAACAAGCATGTGCTACTGTACCTGGAGTATCTGATGCCAAAATGACGCATAAACGAGATGTACAGACACAAGCGCACACACACACAAAAGTTGTGTCTATAATTTAGTCTATAGTATACATGTATATATGTGTACACACATGTTTGTTCTTGGAATGCATAATGCGGGGCTTCCCAAATCGGTTGCACATTCACTACTTAAACTATCCCTGAGGAGTAATTAGGCTTAGTGGTGCGCAGAGACTAGATGGGGTTGGGTCACGTTTCAGCGCGGTCCTTTCCAATCCTTCTTTTCATGGTCGGTCAGACTGAAGAAGCCCTCGCAGCTCAGCTTCCTCGAAACTTCAGGAGCAACAAGCTCCGCGAGCTTTGCCCAGTGAGAATGCCTGCCAGCTCTTGCATCATGCTTGCATACGAAGAGCCGCACCCAGACCTGGACTATTTCTTGCATTCACCCGAACAGAACAAGGACAACGTTTTCCGCACAGAAGGTCAGGGTTTCCATGAACCAATTATAGACATACTACGTAAGAAAGCATAGCCATAGGCTCCAGGCTTTTAATTCAGTGTTCATTGTTATGGTGTACCAGTTGTTAGGTACTGACATGTACTTGAGGTCATATGCACTGCACAAACCAATTCACTTGGCACACACTGCGTCAGCATGCCTACCCCTACCCAGAGTCTGCCAAAGCGTTCTTGTATTCCACGGCGGCGCAAGAGTCTTTGCTCCCCTCGGGCGTCTGTAGAGATTTCTTGGCACACTGTTTGTGAAGAATCCTCTGGCCCGGACTCGAACCGGAAAAATACGCACTGGGGCGCGCACTGGGCGCAAAGTTGCTAGGTTACATGGTTGCTGTTGCGATCCATTGTGTTGTCGCGACGCGCGTTTTTTTGTTGTCCCTGACTGTGGGAGATCGAGCCTTTCCGCGGATGAAGCTCACCGGCACTATATCTTTATTTGGAGGTTCCTGGGTAAAGAAAAATGAGTTTAAACTATATCTCTACTTGGAGGTTCCTGGGTAGAGAAAGATAGGTGTAACAGGATCCGGCTGCAGCCAAATATGAAACCGCGGCAAATCTGCCGGAGCCGCGACCCTGCCCCCGCCAGCCCACACGAGCATGGATTTCGAATCCCCAAGACCTTAAATCGTCAAGCGCATGTCAATCCCCCAAGTTTCTCAACCATACACCCGTGCGTACACCCTAGATTTCCCCAAACAGTAAGCAGCACGGTCTTCGAGTGCCAGACCTGTAGTGGCCCCACCCATGTTCATGCACAGGGCTTCCAGAAGACAATGTTGCAGCGAGCGTTGAGACTTCGGCGCAGCATCTTGATTGAAGCTTCATCGAGCCAGGTGACTAGATTTGCCACAAATCCCTGTTTCCTGTCTTGTGGTGGTCATTCAAGTTGAAAGCCGGACAATAGTAAGAAGGACTTCGGAGTACTGTGTAAACGGGTTACATGTTCGCGAAGAGGCATACTCTGAATACTCTCGGCAGCACTGAATGACCGACTCAAATGCGGCTGCAGAATGACATTGGCCTGGCATAGCATGAAATCAGCTTCCCGAGCAAGCCGCAACGAGGGCATGACCACTGCGGGGCCAATGTTGGCGCAGGGTCTGGAATTTTGCTCTGGGAGTTTCTGCTTGGCGATTTTCGTAGTCGAGAAAGACCGGTACACCTCAGCACAGACCCCCGATCCCGAATGTTGACCCGACCCTAAAATCCTTAGAACCTAATTAATGCTTTGGGGTTTGGCTGCTCCAAAACCCTCACTCCCAACCAACGGTACCAATACCAGCATAGTCACCTAAATGGCAATCAAAAGCGGTAGCACCCGGGCAAACTGTGCAGTTTATGTTTGAGAGCACCAACAAAAAAGGCGAAACTCAACCGCCCCCTTAAACCTTCAATCCAACACCCACCCTCTACCTAGTTACCTTATCCCAGAGCCCCGATGCCTTGTGCAACCCATAGAGACGGCCGGTTAAAACTTTTCCATAGCAAGAACCCAAACCCTTGACTCTATCCTTCGATATCTGAATCCTTAAACCCCTTGAACCTAATACAGGCATAAGGCTCTTAGCTTTACAAAAGCTTGTTGTATTTGCTACGGCCCCATATTCGAACCTCGTAACCCATTGTGGCAACCCTTACAGGAGCCCCTAAACGTCACAAAATCCGTGAAGGCCCTGCCCGAAACCCAAAGTCCTACACCATCCCTACACCCTAAACCCCTCAATTCCCACCCGCCGTCCTTTCACCCAAGGCAGATGCCCGATGTCATCCAGGAGGAGGTCGAGAAAGTGGAGATGACCTCTCGGGAGGCCCGGTAGCTTCCACAGAGACTCCAAAACCCCTTCTTTAGCTAAGGAATATCCCAAAATTTAAAACAGGAAACCTAATACCAATAAAGGTTTTTTTCCTACTGTGTACAGGTTCGTCAGGTTGTCGGGGCTTGATAGTGAATTTGTTTTCTGGGTTTTGGCGCTTGTGGTGTTGATGGTTTAGTGCGTCTGAAACATGGAGTTGATTCATAGGGATTTATAGCATGTATCAGGGTCTCATAGAATTTTCATACCGGTGTTATAACAGCTGCAGATAAGGATATCGTTAAAGCGTCTGAAACACTGGTGGCAGCATTCATTGTGGGTTTTATCAAAACTGTTTCTTTGTCTGATCTGACCCTGCAGACCGTGAATGTAAGTGCCCTGGCTCCTACCTTAAGGCTTCGGTTTGAATTCTGCAAGGTCTTAAGGTTCTGCATGGTGTCAAGGTTTCAGAAAGCGTGTTTCCTGGGTAGAGTCAGTGGTTCCAAACTTAAGGCCTAGGGATTTGTTTTCTTTTTGGCCTGAGACTTAAGTTCCAAAATCCCAAGGCCACACAAGCATCGAACTTGCCTCAAAGCTAGACCCTTCCTTGAAGGTGTAGGGCTTCTTGTTTGAGAGATACATGAAAATTTGAAGGGGTAGGGTTACTTCCGACGTACGGGCTTCAGTGCCCAAGGCCTAGCAGTATTAAGGGAGTATAGCGTCTGCGGGATCGTCCAACCCTAAATCTGATGTCGTAGAACCTGTGGCCAGGTCATTTCACTCTTCGAGACTTCGCTGCCTGCAGCGTTCAATCTGGATTGAAAATCGCGTGGCAGTGTGGTGGAAGAGTCGAACGAGAAAGGCTGAATATTGATCGAATAAATGAAGGTGTAGAGATTGAAGTACTTGCTCACAAATTCTCCATCAAACGCTGTGTGTTTCCTCGGGTTTCGGATTTGCGCACGACAGCTGCCGGTACGAAACCACCAAAATCTCGGGATCTTGGGATCGTAGGTGGTATGCCTGCGGCTGTCTGCCTTTAAATATTAATGGCGAGTCCTTCGTACTTAGTACGAAACCTAGATATCCAGAGATTTTGAGGGTTTTGTTCTAGACACGCTGTGTGGTGTCGTTGTAGTGGGGGGTCGAGGTGAGTGTCACGGAGTGAGCGGCGGGCGAGGGCCAGTGTGTCGGGCAAGGGTGTGTGTTGTGGGGGTATGGGGTTTTGTGCACATTTTCATGTTGTCACATCTGCTGGTATCTTCCGTGCTAGAGAAA